>CM060605.1:45595236-45605236 GCA_030578255.1 Tiaroga cobitis | reverse complement strand
TATATATCATACTTTATTTCAGTTGACATTTGTTTTATTGGAAGTAACACAGTCTCTATGTATGATTTTAGTTTGAATGAACTTTAATTATCCTGTGATGTGTGTGTGTGTGTGTGTGTGTGTGTGTGTCTGATTTTGCTGTCATTGTGGTGAGCAAATATGCAATTATAGTGAGACATGCCTTGATGAACATAATGAGCTTTATATAAAAGTAATAGAAGTGAATGGGAAATTTCCACCATGATACAAAAACAGATGTGTGTGTGTGTTTGTGTGTGTGTGTGTGTGTGTGTGAGTTTGTCTGTGTGTGTGTTCTCAGTACAGTTACGTGATTAATTGGCCTCTTTTACTCTACAGCGATAGATTATTTGCCCGACTCTTGCGTTCCCTCGCGTCTCGCGTCTCTCGTCGTGTGTGTGTGTGTGTGTGTGTGTCTCTGGACGATGGCATCGATCACACATAATCCGATTTCCCCCCAAAACAAATAATGAAGCGTTTCTGGAGCTTACCCTTTTAAGCAATTTAGCGATTCGTTCAAACTTGTGCGAATCGATGAAGTGGGTTTTGAAAGATGAGTCTAATGAATTCCCATGATGCTCTAATTTCGGCCTAATGCATCTCAGCGAAATTAAAACGCACATTTGTGACGCTCAGATAAGCAGGCGGGAGATTTTATCTGAATTGGAGCGTTTGGAGATGATGTCGTTATTTTGGACTCATCACACTAACTGCTCTAATTAGGTTTTCGATCATTTTATTTAGTCTCAGCTGAGACTCAGAGACTTCGGGTCTGTCTGCTGGTGTGTGTGTGTGTGTGTGATGTGTTGTGTGTGTGTGATTTTAATATCTTCATCCAATCAAAACGGTTAAATTCCACATTTGTACTTTTATACTTTTGTACTCAGAGTAAGTGTGTGTGTGTTATTGTTATTATATATGTATTGTCATCTTCTTCATTTATATAGCGCTTTTAACAATGGATTGTTTCAAAGCAGCTTTTTTTAAATTGTAAGTCATTTTAAAGGCTATTCACTTTGTATGTTTGTGTGTGTGTGTTTTTGAGTGAGTGTGTGTGTGTGTTATTGTTATTATATATGTATTGTAAGTCATTTTAACAGCTATTCACTTAGTGTGTGTGTGTGTGTGTGTGTGTGTGTTTGAGTGAGTGTGTGTGTGTGTTATTCTTATTATATATGTATTGTAAGTCATTTTAACAGCTATTCACTTAGTGTGTGTGTGTGTGTGTGTGTGTGTGTGTGAGTGTGTGTGTTTTTGAGTGTGAGTGTGTAAGTGTGTGTGTGAGTGTGTATAGTGTAAATATTATCCGATTAATCGTCAAAATAATCGTCCGGTTACTCGATTACCAAAATGATCGTTAGTTGTGCCTTAGATTATTTAAAACATTTAAAAAAAACAACTGCATTGTTTAGCATTCTGCGACTGTCAGTCAAATAAACTCTTCCCAGTCATACAGTTCGTCATTGAAGATTTCTTAAAAATAGTGTTAATATATCGCCTCGTCCCGTGAGCTTAAGTGTGTCGCCACCCCCCCAACCATTACTAAATGCTCATGAATATTTGCCCCCCCAACCCAACCCAACCCAGCCCAACCCAACCCAACCCAATGTTCAAGACATGGTTATAAATGCATGATATGAGGCCATTAATAAATCATTATGTTAAAGGATTTTTTAACCCATTGATTATGAATCATTGTGTGTGAAACCATTAGAATTGTTTATCGTTGGGAGTGTGAATTTTTTTCTTATAGGGCTCAGAGTTTGGCTTTGACTCAGAGGTGTGTGTGTGTGTGTGTTTGTGTTGTGGCATTACAGGCCAGTGATGTATATTGCCAGGGTGACAGTGAAGAGACGGTTGCTGTCTAACACAATCCATCTCTCTCTCTCTCTCTCTCTCTCTCTCTCTCTCTCTCTCTCTCTCTCTCTCTCTCTCTCTCTCTCTCTCTCTCTCTCTCTCTCTCTCTCTCTCTCTCTCTCTCTCTCTCAGTCTGTCTCTCCTGGCACAGGATCGTTCATTCATTCAAGGGCGCAGGGTTTGCTTTTAACAATTTAAATTCAATCAAGCTGCTTCTCCATATGTTCATGTACGGCGTCACGGTTGCAGTTGATCATCCCTCCCTGTTTAGAAACGGCATTTTAGCCAGTAATTATTCGCTTTTGTACAATATTCTGCAGTTTGTGTACAGCTTTTGTTCCTGTATCTTTTCAACGAATCGCTTGATTCATTAAAACTGACTCTGAATGATTCATTCGCGTTCATACTGTTCAGTTTCCTGACTCGATGATCCGGTTTAAAGAGTACGACTTTAAATTTGGTCTGTTTTAGCGAAGCTGATATTTTCTGAAACAACGCTATAACTAGTTATATCTGTGTGACTTAATAATTTTTCTTTTTTTTAACTGGTGTGTCTACAGTAAATGCCTGAATCTGCAGTCATGTGCATTTGTCCTTTTCGTTCTTATTCCATTAATTTCCCTCCTCCTCTAGCGCTCCTAAAACTGTCATGTAGTAAAAACACCTTCAGCAGTGTTTTATGGACTCTGATAATAAACTGAGCGAATATCTGATGAAATGCAGGCAGTCGATCTCATTCTCTCTCTCTCTCTCTCTCTCTCTCTCTCTCTCTCTCTCTCTCTCTCTCTCTCTCTGTCCAGGATGCCGTTGGTCGTCACACTTCTCTGTCTCTGCGTTTTAAAGATGGGCGGATTTTCTGCATCTGTCACTCAAGCCACCGTCCAATCAGGTGAGAGTGGTGTCTGATTAAGCGCTGTGATTGGTCAGTCTGTGGACGGTGAAGGATGAATCCTCTATCGCTCTCTTGCCCGGAGACTATATCCATCCTCCTAATCTATCAGCAACCAATCAGATCTCACATTTAAATAATTGATCCGGTCAACAGCCTCACATTAGATCTTCCCACCAATCAGCAGATGGGTCTCCAGAGGGTCTCTGTGTGTGTGTGTGTGTGTGTGTTTGTGTGTGTGTGTGTCGTGTGCGTGTGTGAGTGAGTGAGTGTGTGATGGGTAGGTTTAGGGGTGGGGTTAGTGTGTGTGTGTGTGTGTGAGTGAGTGAGTGTGTGATGGGTAGGTTTAGGGTTCGGGTTAGTGTGTGTGTGTGAGTGAGTGAGTGAGTGAGTGTGTGATGGGTAGGTTTAGGGGTTGGGTTAGTGTGTGTGTGTGTGTGAGTGAGTGTGTGATGGGTAGGTTTAGGGGTCGGGTTAGTGTGTGTGTGTGTGTGTGTGTGAGTGAGTGAGTGTGTGATGGGTAGGTTTAGGGGTCTGGTTAGTGTGTGTGTGTGTGTGTGTGTGTGTGTGTGTGTGTGTGTGTGTGTGTGTGTGTGTGTGTGAGTGAGTGAGTGTGTGATGGGTAGGTTTAGGGGTCTGGTTAGTGTGTGTGTGTGTGTGTGTGTGTGTGTGTGTGTGTGTGTGTGTGAGTGAGTGAGTGAGTGAGTGAGTGAGTGAGTGAGTGAGTGAGTGAGTGAGTGAGTGAGTGAGTGAGTGAGTGAGTGAGTGAGTGAGTGAGTGAGTGAGTGAGTGAGTGAGTGAGTGAGTGAGTGAGTGAGTGAGTGAGTGAGTGAGTGAGTGAGTGAGTGAGTGAGTGAGTGAGTGAGTGAGTGAGTGAGTGAGTGAGTGAGTGAGTGTGTATGTGAGTGAGTGTGTGAGTGAGTGAGTGTGTGAGTGTGTGAGTGAGTGAGTGAGTGAGTGAGTGTGTGTGTGTGTGTGTGATGGGTAGGTTTAGGGGTCGGGTTAGTGTGTGTGTGTGTGTGTGTGTGTGAGTGAGTGTGTGATGGGTAGGTTTAGGGGTCGGGTTAGTGTGTGTGTGTGAGAGTGAGTGAGTGAGTGTGTGATGGGTAGGTTTAGGGGTCGGGTTAGTGTGTGTGTGTGTGTGTGTGAGTGTGTGTGTGTGTGTGTGTGTGTGTGAGAGTGAGTGAGTGAGTGTGTGATGGGTAGGTTTAGGGGTCGGGTTAGTGTGTGTGTGTGTGTGTGTGTGTGTGTGTATGTGAGTGAGTGAGTGTGTGATGGGTAGGTTTAGGGGTCGGGTTAGTGTGTGTGTGTGTGTGTGTGTGTGAGTGAGTGAGTGTGTGATGGGTAGGTTTAGGGGTCGGGTTAGTGTGTGTGTGTGTGTGAGAGTGAGTGAGTGAGTGTGTGATGGGTAGGTTTAGGGGTCGGGTTAGTGTGTGTGTGTGAGAGTGAGTGAGTGTGTGTGTGATGGGTAGGTTTAGGGGTCAGGTTAGTGTGTGTGTGTGTGTGTAAATAAATAAAAATGTATAAAAACTATATAGGTATATTTAAAAAGAACTAATAGGAATTACAAAAACATAACAAAATTGCAAAAATTGTAACTAAAATACAGAAAATATAAAAATACATTTTAATTCAAAAACCATAAAGTAGTTTAGTAATTTTAGTACTTTAATGTTTGTTTCGGTTTTTCATATAATAATTATATTTTTATTTCAGCTTTATTTTTATTTACTGAAATCGTTTTTTTGTTTTGTTTTAGTTTTGGTTTAACAATAAAAACACTGGATGCATGAAGCATAGCATGATGTCATAAGTCATAAATTATATATATATATATATATGACTTATGACATCATGTATGCATCATGCATCCAGTGTTTTTTAATAATATATATATATATATATATATATATATATATATATATATATATATATATATATATATTATGTATATAAATATGTTATATAAATAAATAAATAAAAAATATTTACGTTTAAAAAAAAACATATATACTGTGTGTGTGTATACACATATATATTTAATAACTGTTTAATGTAATGCTTGCATTAAGTGACAAGGTTTCCTTGAAACTGAATCAAAAGCCGTAAAGTGCATCAGAAAGGTTTGCAAGATCCCCTGAAGCCAGATTACACATCTAAAGATAAACGGAAAAACACACTTTCTGAAATCGAAAGGTCACTGTTGGACATTTCCGTGATGCACCACCCGGAAGTGATGTCACCGGTGTGTTTTACTGCCAAGTTTCCAGTCGATGACTTGACAGTCGACATTATGCATGTACTAATGATCTACAACCAATTCAAGTGAGTTTTAGCGAATAAAGCATAGGCGTTATATCGTGTGGATAATGCCACTGCAGGGGTTTTCGTGCAGCTGTATCGCATGTGCTGTTATATGTCATAATATTGGTGTGTGTAGAGGTCGGTCATGGGATTATGGGCCGGGCGGACCTCTGGAAGCAGGGGTTAATTAAAAACGCTTCTCGCTTCGGGACGGGAAATGGATTGTTTCAGAAGAGGGTCATTTATAATGCCGTGCGGGTGTGTGTGTGAACGCTTGTACTAAGACACTCTTAATAGGAAGACTAATCCCCTCCCAGTCGGAAAGTGACAGACCAATTACACACACACTGCCGGCCCACCGCTCGCACTGTCCGTCCCACAGACAGATCCTAACATCACCTGCCTGTGTGTGTGTGTGTGTGCATGCATATCGTTTGATTTGTGCATGTGCTATGAATAAGAATCTGTGTGTGTGTGTGTGCCAGATTGATATTGCATGGTAATTTATTTAAATAGACTTTTTGACATTAGCAGGATCAGCATTTAAACAGATCACCTCATCTTTCATTATTTTACTGAAATTGCATGTGCATAAGTTTCTGTTTGCATATACTATGTGTGTGTGTGTGTGTGTGTGTAAGAAGAAATAGCATGCCTAGGTATTAATTTTTTTATTGATGCATTAGTTGCTGATGTGTGAGTTTTAAGCTATAATTGATTCGCTCTTTTTAATGTTTTAACTTTTACACCATGTTCATGTCATAAATTTGATAGCTCAATTACCTAATATTGATTTGCACGCAATAGTGTGTGTGTGTGTGTGTGCGTGCAAGGGTTTAAGAGTATAAGTGCGTGTTTGAGCCCATGCAGAGAAAATTTTATTGCTCAAATGTGTCGCTTTCATAGCTCAGGTGATGTAATGGGGTTAGTAGTCATGTTTCGTTGAAGTTTCGATTAATTATGATTTAATTAATGCTTTGGAAAGAAGTCTCTTCTGCTCTCCAAGGCTGCATTTATTTGATCAAAAATACTGTAAAAATAGTGAAATATTATTGCAGTTTAGAATAACTGTTTTCTATGTGAATATATAGTAAAGTGTAATTTATTCCTGTGATCAAAGCTGTATTTTCAGCATCATTACTCCAGTCTTCAGTGTCACATGATCCTTCAGAAATCACTCTAATATGAGGATCTGATGCTCAAGAAACATTTATGATTATTATCAGTGTTGAGAACAGTTGTGCTGCTTCATATTTTCTACCATTCAAAAGTTTGGGGTAAGAAAAAATAATACTTTTTACACATTAAATTGATCAAAAGTGAATGTAAAAACATTTTTAATGTTACAAAAGATTATTTTTCAAATAAATGCTGTTCTTTTAAACTGGAAAAAAAAAATTATCATGGTTTTCACAAAAATATTAAGCAGAATTTTTTTTCCAACATTGATAATAACAATAAATAAACACCAATAATATTTAAGCATCAGATCATCATATTAGAGTGATTTCTGAAGGATCATGTGACACTGAAGACTGGAGTAATGATGCTGAAAATACAGCTTTGATCACAGGAATAAATTACACTTTACTATATATTCACATAGAAAACAGTTATTTTTAAACTGTAACAATATTTCAGTTTTTACTGATTTCTTCATCAAATAAACACAGCCCTGGTGAGCAGAAGAGCCTTTTAAAAACATCTTAATAATTCCAAACGTTTGACTGGTATATATCAGCTTTGTCTCAGATGTTTCTCCTAAAATTGCTTCGGAAGAATAAAATAGACATAATTGAGTAAGAGCATATAGAGCTATAAAATGAATGTGCAGCAGATTTTTGGTAAATATCATAATCATGTGTTAACTAACGAGTATTCATTACTTCAATGAGCTCATTGTTTCTGCATTAAATTATTACATTGTTTAAATTAATACATTTTTCGCTAACTGTGACTGTATATGTACATTTCTGAAATGCATAACTTGTAATGTGGACTCATGCACTTTCTGTAAAGCTGCTTTGAGATGATGTGTGTTGTGAAAAGCGCTGTACAAACACACATGAATTGAATTGAATTGAATTGAATTTCCCTATTTTGGTAAATCTGAGACACATGTGAGATTCCTGGTGTTGTTTCCTCTCCGTCTGATCTCCATCTGTGTGTGTGTGTGTGTGTTTTCAGATGTGCTGTGTCACGACTGGGGTGTGTGGAGCGAGGCTTCGGTGCGTGTGTATGATGGCGAGGTGTCCTGGATCTACTGTCCTCTCTTCTCTCATCCCACGCTCTACAGTTACAGCCAGACTCAGAACAGCAGTCTGTCTCTGCTGTGGTACCGACACACACACACACACGACCTCGAGCAGCCCATCAACCTCAAACTACACACACTGCACAAAGACCGAGAGTATCTGTGGATACAACCGGCCACGGCGCAGGACGCTGGACTCTACATCTGCATGCTCCGGTAAACACACACACACACACACGAGATCTGCAAAGCCACGTAGTTTCTTCCTACTTTAATATGTGATTAATATGATCAGAAAACTGAATATTTAGCGTCGTCAGGCTTTTATATGTGCTTAATGGATAAAAACAACGGCGCTGCGCACTCGGGTTTATGGCTGCTATAACTTTGACCTTCCACAAGATGGCGCTGTTTTCAACACTCTTGATGCTTCGACTCTTTTCCCGAGACATTCAGGGGAAAGCCTCAGTGCTTCATTTGCTCATCCCTAGTGCATGACGTCATCGTCTTCAGAGATTCACGTTTTTGTTGTTTACACGGAGACCGTTTTTCAAGAACTTGCACTTTGATACCCGTTTTTGAAAACTTTGCGTTTTCAGGCGCCCAAAACGCTGTGGTTGTGTAAACGAACGGCCAAAACGCATAAAAAGTTTTACGTTTTAGGTCGAAAACGGTGTCGTGTAAACAGCCCCTGAGACATTAACACAAGACAACGATCCAGCAAAGACAAGCAGCAAGGAAGCACAATATAAAGAAAGTGGAGCAAATGAGGAACAGGTGAACACGATTAGTGAAGAGGACTGGACAGGGACTAATGGTGCGTTCACGTGCTGTGGTAATTATGGTAAATACCAAAAGCCGACGTGGAAAATGCACATGAACACCCCCTCACGTGGTGTTTTCCACCGGGCAGCTCGTAGAGTATTTTGATGCACGAGTTGCCGAGATGAGATAAGCTTTGACCTTTTCGAAATGGCGGAGAGCAACGCGAGAGTCGTGAATGGTAAAACTATGTACTATTCATGATCTAGAAAACATACAGCATATTATTTACCGTTTGAGTTTTGATAAATCATCTTCTTGCTGTAGCAGATGACTTGAGCAATCGAAAATAGTTTTAGCTAAATAACAGGTCTGGATCTCCGTCTTTTTACCACATTACGACAACAAAAGCACTTGAACGCAACCAGAGACTATTTATATAGAGACATGCCACTTCTTCAATCCTCAATACAACTATACAGGGAAAACCCGTAACGCCAAAGATGGTGTTGTATGCACAAGCCCCGCCCCTCCCGCTGGAAAGCCAATCATCTGCTTGTAACAGTCAAGCAGGGAAACATTTAAGCCTATCGTCTGGTTCCACCGACGCATGCGCGCAGTTGAGGTTTGCGACAGCGGAGACGAGAACCCTTGCGTGGTAAACGTATAACCTGTGGGGGAAAAGACCTTTTAAACCTTATTTTGGGGCAAAGTCTTAACTTTTTCAGCGATTTTTATCATATTTTACTGCTGTTTCTATACAAGCAGTTTTTCTGTCCCTGTGACCAGTGAAAGTGCAGTTCTGAGTCTCTGCCCGTTCATTTAGATAGGAGCCTGGTCTTGTTAGTCCGAAATGGCTGCCCGGAGGCGTTGCCAAGATGGCGGCCGAGTGACATGACTTGCCTAAAAGGACTTTGACGCAACACACTGGTAAATCCCAGTTCACAAGTGGAAAATATCATATTTTCCAAAGCACGTGAACGTAAACCAGGGGAGACTAGGAGGCAGGACAAGGGGAGCACAACATAAACACAGACAAAGACATGTGCTCAAGCACAAAGCCAACATGGAAACATTAAACAACGATACAAGAGACACATACATTAATTTCTTATTCTTATTCATTCTCCTCCCTTCCTCTTTCATCCTCGTCCTTTACACCAGAAATGTGTTTTAGGAGGACGGATCAATACAGTACACAGAACATCAAAGAAAAAGTAGGATGTTGGAAAATAACACTGTCTTTTCTGTTAATCAAATGCTTTATAATCTTCACTATTGCTTCAGTGCAAGTGAACAAGCGCGCCGTTATTAGTTGTGTAGTGACGTGTGTGTTCAAGTTAACAGGATATGAGCAGGATCTGCGATACGCTGTATTTAATATATCATATATCAATTATCTTGTTATATAATATAGAATAATTTATATTATTTGAATCTAAATATAAATATGGAACCAAATCATGCAGGTTATTTCATCATGTTATAATATATAACATGCTATTTCATCTGGGTGTGTGTGGCAGCAACATCTCGTCGTGTGTGAAGATCGGCGTGGAGCTGGAGGTCGTTCAGCGGGACGGAGAGTGTGACGCCGGAGCTCGATCTCACCTGAACCTGACTATCCCGTTCCAGAGCGACCGAACACTCATCTGTCCCGACCTGAACACACTCACACTGCCCAACAGCACACACTCCGTCACCTGGTACCACGTGAGTCTGTGTGTGTGTGTGTGTGTGTGTGAGAGTGTGTTTACCTACTTAACTATATTTTGGGGACAAATTTGTACCCAGAAGTGACCAAAACCTGACAAAATCTCCCAAAACCTCCCTTTAGGGACGTCCTCATTTTTTAATCTGGTATAAAAATAAAGTAATTAAAGTGTTTTTTTTAATGTAAAAATGTAGAAAGTTGT
>CM060605.1:45580236-45590236 GCA_030578255.1 Tiaroga cobitis | reverse complement strand
TGAAATAAAGCAAGTTTAAGCTTTATTCGTTTAATGTTTATTTTATTTCAAGTAACAGTTTTAGTTAACTATAATAACCCTTGAGGATGAACAATTCTCTTCACTTCATATTTGTGGTGCAAAACATATAAAACACAAAGTTTTATGTGTAGAAGGAGATAATGAGGCATAAAGTGAGGCAGTCATTATCAGTTTCGTTAATATACTCTTATCGTAATTATTACGGTAATATATTGAATTCGTGTTCATTTTATATTTTCCTATTTCATTTCAACTAAACTATTTTAAATTAGAAATGTTGCCTACGGAAGCATATTGCATTCACTTGAGGAAAAAAAATCTACAGTTTTTTTAATTAACTTGTTAATTATCTCAGAATTACGAGATATTTTTTCATGAAAAAAAGTTTTTGCTCTGTTTTTCTGAATTAACGAGTTAATATCTCAGAATTATGAGATACATTTTCTTGAAAAACATTTTTTTCACTCTGTTTTTCTGAATTAATGAGTTACTCATCATTTTGAGATAATTAAGTCATTAATTCAGAAAAACAGAGCAAAAACTTTTTTCCATGAAAAATTATCTTGTAATTCTGAGATATTAACTTGTTAATTCAGAAAAACAGAGCAAAAACTTTTTTCCCATGAAAAATTATCTTGTAATTCTGAGATATTAACTCGCTAATTCAGAAAAACAGAGCAAAAACTTTTTTCCCTGAAAAATTATCTCGTAATTCTGAGATATTAACTCGTTAATTCAGAAAAACAGAGCAAAAACTTTTTTTCCATGAAAAATTATCTCGTAATTCTGAGATATTAACTCGTTAATTCAGAAAAACAGAGCAAAAACTTTTTCCCCATGAAAAATTATCTTGTAATTCTGAGATAATTAACTCGTGAGTTCAGAAAAACAGAGCAAAAACTTTTTTCCCATGAAAAATTATCTTGTAATTCTGAGATATTAACTCGTTAATTCAGAAAAACAGAGCAAAAACTTTTTTCCCATGAAAAATTATCTTGTAATTCTGAGATATTAACTTGTTAATTCAGAAAAACAGAGCAAAAACTTTTTTCCATGAAAAATTATCTCGTAATTCTGAGATAATTAACTCGTTAATTCAGTATATGTGTGTGTTTTTAAAAAACTTTTTAAAGAAATTAATACTTTTATTAATCAAGGAGTTAAGGACGCATTAAATTGATCAAAAGTGACAGTAAAGACATTTCTAATATTCTATTTTAAATAAATGCTGTTTTTTTTTAACTTTATTTTCATCGAAGAATCCTGAAAAATTAAATATATCAGTTACTTTCGACAAAAATATGAACTTTTTAACACTGATAATAATCATAAATGTTTCTTGAGCAGCAAATCTTCATATTAGAGTGATTTCTGAAGGATCATGTGACACTGAAGACTGGAGTAATGACGCTGAAAATTCACAGGGATAAATTATAGTTTAACATATTAATTCACAAAAAAACAGTTATTCTAAACTGTAATAATATTTCACTGTTTTTACTGTATTTTTGATCAAATAATTGAAGTCTTGGTCAGCAGAAGAGACGTCTTAAAAAAACATTTCAAATTCATACCGACCCCATACGGTGTAAGTTTAAGTTTTTTTTTTTTTTTTTTACGTACTTTCTCTCTTGTAGTTCCCGACATCGGCAGTAAAGCCCCCAGCATTCTGAATCCGGCGAGCGATCAGATCTACACAGTGACTCTAGGTGAGCGTCTTCTCCTTTCTCTACTCTTGCTGTGTTTTCTGGGACATGCATCAGTGATATTAGTTATTTAAAGTGATATAAATGTTGTCATTTCAGGAGATCAAGCGACGCTGTCCTGTCGGGTAAATCTGCCTCACCTGTACACAGAGAAGCAGGAGATCTGGTGGACCGTTGATAACAAAACTGTGGAGCAACTCGCCGACCCGCGGTTCAGCTCACCTGAGGCCACGTATGGACCACAGCTATCATAGTTTACTAAAACTAAAACCGTAAAAACACTTTTGTTACTTTAACTGAAACAAACTTTCTGAGAAACGCTGTTGGAAGTGGATCGGACCGAGCAGCGTAACACACTGAGTGAGCCAATCAGCAGTAGGGGGCGTGTCCACTCATTATGGGGAGGAGAGAGTGAGCCAATCAGCAGTAGGGGGCGTGTCCACTCATTATGGGGAGGAGAGAGTGAGATAATCAGCAGAAGGAGGCGTGCCCCAAATGATGGGGAGGAGAGAGTGAGCCAATCAGCAGTAGGGGGTGTGGTCACTCATTATGGGGAGGAGAGAGTGAGATAATCAGCAGTAGGGGGTGTGGTCACTCATGACGGGGGAGGAGAGAGTGAGATAATTAGCAGTAGGGGGTGTGGTCACTCATTATGGGGAGGAGAGAGTGAGATAATCAGCTGTAGGGGGTGTGGTCACTCATTATGGGGGAGGAGAGAGTGAGATAATCAGCAGTAGGGGGTGTGGTCACTCATTATGGGGAGGAGAGAGTGAGATAATCAGCTGTAGGGGGCGTGGTCACTCATGACGGGGGAGGAGAGAGTGAGATAATCAGCTGTAGGGGGTGTGGTCACTCATGACGGGGGAGGAGAGAGTGAGATAATCAGCTGTAGGGGGTGTGGTCACTCATTATGGGGAGGAGAGAGTGAGATAATCAGCTGTAGGGGGCGTGGTCACTCATGACGGGGGAGGAGAGAGTGAGATAATCAGCTGTAGGGGGTGTGGTCACTCATGACGGGGGAGGAGAGAGTGAGATAATCAGCAGTAGGGGGTGTGGTCACTCATGACGGGGGAGGAGAGAGTGAGATAATCAGCAGTAGGGGGTGTGGTCACTCATGACGGGGGAGGAGAGAGTGAGATAATCAGCAGTAGGGGGCGTGGTCACTCATGACGGGGGAGGAGAGAGTGAGATAATCAGCAGTAGGGGGCGTGGTCACTCATGACGGGGGAGGAGAGAGTGAGATAATCAGCTGTAGGGGGTGTGGTCACTCATGACGGGGGAGGAGAGAGTGAGATAATCAGCAGTAGGGGGTGTGGTCACTCATTATGGGGGAGGAGAGAGTGAGATAATCAGCAGTAGGGGGTGTGGTCACTCATGACGGGGGAGGAGAGAGTGAGATAATCAGCAGTAGGGGGTGTGGTCACTCATGACGGGGGAGGAGAGAGTGAGATAATCAGCTGTAGGGGGCGTGTCCACTCATGATGCGGGAGGAGAGAGTGAGATAACCAAAACTAAAACTGTAAATAAATAAATAAATAAATAAATAAATAAATAAAAATGACAAAAAAAGTAACCAAATTAATATTAAATCCGAAAATAAAAACTATTTAAAAATATGAATATGTATTGTTCTGTGCTTTATTGACTGTGTGTGTAGGCTTGATTCAGAGTATTACGGCGATGTGATAAAGGAACGAGTCCTGCACGTGCTGGACTTTTCTTCTGATGACCTGCAGAGGGAGTTCAACTGCTCCGCCAGAAACAGCCGCGGCTTCGACACCAGCAGAGCCGTGCTCAAGAGCCAGCGTAACTACACACACTAACACACTCTGCCTCCAAAATACACATCCTCCATTGGCATATATTTTTAGGTTTGATGTCGGTACAATTTTTCTTAAAGAAATCTCTTCTGCTCTGCAGGGCTGCATTTATTTGAATGAAAAATACAGTAAAAACGGCTAAATATTATTACAGTTTGAATAGTAGTAAATTTGGAGTTTTATGGAGAAACAAACTAACTTCAGGCCGACTTGATAAAATCTGCTAGTTTCTCATTAGATACTGTATTAAATAAATAAATATATATATATATATATATTTTCTCTCAAAAAACATTTGGCACTTGCTGTATGTTTGTTTTGGGCCCTGTATTCTCATAATGTTTATTTTGGAAGCAAATCTCGACACGTTTTAGTCTCATTATTTATTCTAGTATATTTTTTGCTGAGTCATTTATACACTTGTCAGATGCTTTTATAAATTACTTACCGTAACTGTGTGTTCCCTTGAACTTGTGACATTGGTTATCATTTAACATTTGAGCATTTAACCGGAGAAATGTGTATTTGATGTGTGTGTGTGTGTGTGTGTGTAGTGTACGTCCCCACTCTAGAGCTGGGCTGTGGTTTAGGTGTGACTCTGGCACTCATGTTGATGATGTTCGTGGTCTATCACGTGTTCTGGCTCGAGCTTCTGCTGCTCTATCGCTCCTGGTTCGGCTCGGATGAGAGATACACAGGTAAAACACACACACACACACACATTTACTGACCCTGATGTTTGAGCTCAATTATGATGCTGTTTTCACTGGTTATCAGTTTAACATTTAACTCTTTCCCCGCCAGCGTTTTTTTTTTTTAAGTTGCCAGCCAGCACTAGCATTTTTTTAATCATTTTCACAAAAGGATATTTAATTGTATGAATATTAGAATTTGCAATATATCACATGTATATAATAATGTATAACATATATGTGACCCTGGACCACAAAACCAGTCACATGGGTCAATTTATACATCATCTGAAAGCTGAATTAATAAGCTTTCTATTGATGTATGGTTTGTTAGGATAGGACAATATTGCTCGAGATACAACTATTTGAACATCTGGAATCTGAGGGTGCAAAAAAATCAAAACATTGAGAAAATCTCCTTTAAAGTTGTGCATTTGTGTTGGCGATTGTGCTGCAGTCACTCACACAAATACATGTTTTATATATTTACGGTAGTAAATTTACAAAATATCTTCATGGAACATGATCTTTACTTAATATCCTAATGATTTTTGTCATAAAAGAAAAATGGATAATTTTGACCCATACAATGTGTTGTTGGCTATTCCCACAAATATACCCGTGCGTCATGTGACTGGTTCTGTGATCGAGGGTCACATATATCAAAAGGAAGAGCAGACCCGAACAGAACAGTTTTATAATTGCTTCAATAATTATTTTTTATCAAAATGAAAGTAAGTTTCACTAAAAAAAAGCAACATTTTTAAACAAAAGGCTGAGAAAATCATGTTTTTGTCAAAGACTACGTCCGGATGGGATTCAGAACGATGATCAAAACACTGATGATTTATATGCTGTTTAATGTTTGATGATCGCGTTATTTGTTGTGCATCTGCTTACATAGGCGAAGAAGAAGCAGAAACAAGTGCTAGCATGTAGTGATGCACCGATGTGAAATTTGTGGCCGATAACGATAACCGATATTAATATTGCTGTTATGGCCGATACCGATATTTACCGATGTCAATATCTCTGTATAGAAAACACATAGCGAGGATTAGGGCCGCACGATATTGGTAAAAAATGACATTGCGATATTTTATTTTTCTGTGATATAAAAATTTCACCGGATGACTTGAAGCTCTATTTGGAAAGAATGAATCATTCTAGAATGACTGGTTTTGTCATGAAGTAAATCCGCATGGAAACTAATATTAATAGAATGTTAACTAATGTAGTTAACTAGACTTTAATAAATGGAACCTTATTGTAAAGTGTTTCCGATTCATGTCTCTTGAGTTCAGTGTTGGACAGATCAGTTGTTTTAACCATTAATTGAAGTGATTCGGTTCAAAGGAGTCATTAGTTCGCGAATCGGACGTGTCATTAACGGACCACGGCACACGTCGTGTGATTATCCCGGCAGTTTAGGACATCGCACAAGATTTGTCTCAACACAGAAAACATTTCATCACTAGATAGATGTTTTTTGTTTGTTTATTGAAAGTGTAGTTTGTCATCTGAATGTGTGGAAAGCTTTTTAGAGAAGATAAGGCAACATTATTTTAGCACAATTCACAACCAGTGGTAGTTCAGAAGAAAAAAAACTTTGGTCTTCCGACCTTTACCATCGTGTTTTCTCAAAGATACAGTGGTGTGAAAAAGTGTTTGCCCCCTTCCTCATTTCCTGTTCCTTTGCATGTTTGTCAAGTGTTTCGGAACATCAAACCAATTGAAACAATAGTCAAGGACAACACAAGTAAACACAAAATGCAATTTGTAAATGAAGGTGTTTATTATTAAAGGTGAAAAAAAATCCAAACCATCATGGCCCTGTGTGAAAAAGTGATTGCCCCCTAAACCTAATAACTGGTTGGGCCACCCTTAGCAGCAACAACTGCAACCAAGCGTTTGCGATAACGTGCAATGAGGCTTTTACAGCGTCCTGGAGGAATTTTGGCCCACTCATCTTTGCAGAATTGTCCTAATTCAGTTACATTAGAGGGTTTTCGAGCATGAACGGCCTTTTTAAGGTCATACCACAACATCTCAATAGGATTCAGGTCAGGACTTTGGCTAGGCCACTCCAAAGTCTTCATTTTGTTTTTCTTCAGCCATTCGGTGGTGGACTTGCTGGTGTGTTTAGGATCATTGTCCTGCTGCAGAACCCAAGTTCGTTTCAGCTTGAGTACACGAACAGATGGTTGGACATTCTCCTTCAGGATCTCTTGGTAGACAGCAGAATTCATAGTTCCTTTTATCACGGCAAGTCTTCCAGGTCCTGAAGCAGCAAAACAGCCCCAGACCATCACACTACCACCACCATATTTTACTGTTGGTATAATGTTCTTTTTATGAAATGCAGTGTTCCTTCTACGCCAGATATACTTGGACACACACCTTCCAAAGAGTTCCACTTTTGTCTCATCGGTCCACAGAATGTTGTCCCAAAAGTCTTGGGGATCATCAAGATGTGTTGTGGAGAAATTGAGACGAGCTTTGATGTTCTTTTTGCTCAGCGGTGGTTTTCTCCTTGGAACTCTGCCATGCAGGCCATTTTTGCCCAGTCTTTTCCTGATGGTGGAGGCATGAACGCTGACCTTGTGTCAAGCAGCTCCTATTTAAGTGATGCCTTGATTGTGAACAGGTGTGGCAATAATCAGGCCTGGGTGTGGCTAGAGAAATTGAACTCAGGTGTGGACAACCACAGTTATAGTATGTTTTAACAAGGGGGGGCAATCACTTTTTCACACAGGGCCATGATGGTTTGGATTTTTTTCACCTTTAATAATAAACACCTTCATTTACAAATTGCATTTTGTGTTTACTTGTGTTGTCCTTCACTATTGTTTCAATTGGTTTGATGTTCCGAAACACTTAAGTGTGACAAACATGCAAAGGAACAGGAAATGAGGACGGGTGCAAACACTTTTTCACACCACTGTATTCAGTCAACTCAATTCATTAATATGCGCGAGGGAGGAAGAGAGAGCAAGACAGTTTGAAGACGCGCGACCGGGGCTTTCACTCTCTCTGCTCGTTCTCTCAGTTAAACATCACTCGCCGGTCAAATAAGGCTTTGGCAGGACAAAAATACGCCGTAGTAAGACTGACAGAAAACAGCGCGCAAGTTCCAGTCTTCTTGCGCTTGATGTTTTAAACTGACAGGACTTGCGCTCGTAATGTATGCGCTCGTGCAAAAACAAACATCCCCGCCCCCACACTCACATCTACACACACGTCAAATACAAAGGAATGATTATCAGCCTGTTCACATCGGCCCTATTTTGACATCGGAACGATACCGATGTGTAAAAAATGTACCATATCGGCCGATATTATATCGGTGGGCGATATATCGTGCACCACTACTAGCATGTGTTTTGATCAGGAGATTCAGTGCTCTTTCAGAAGATGTGTCACAGCGCCCCCTACCGTATAACAGTGGAAACAAGGAAAGACGGACATTTTCTGTCAATGGCGGGGAAAGAGTTAATCACACCATGACATAAGCAACATTCACATGCCTTAATGTTTCCTAATGGCCATGAATATACATAATGTATCGTTTTCATCAATTTGTATAAAATATATTTAATGGACAAATATAAATAAATAAATAATATACAGTATATATATATACACTCACCTAAAGGATTATTAGGAACACCTGTTCAATTTCTCATTAATGCAATTATCTAATCAACCAATCACATGGCAGTTGCTTCAATGCATTTAGGGGTGTGGTCCTGGTCAAGACAATCTCCTGAACTCCAAACTGAATGTCAGAATGGGAAAGAAAGGTGATTTAAGCAGTTTTGAGCGTGACATGGTTGTTGGTGCCAGACGGGCCGGTCTGAGTATTTCACAGTCTGCTCTGTTACTGGGATTTTCACACACAACCATTTCTAGGGTTTACAAAGAATGGTGTGAAAAGGGAAAAACATCCAGTATGCGGCAGTCCTGTGGGCGAAAATGCCTTGTTGATGCTAGAGGTCAGAGGAGAATGGGCCGACTGATTCAAGCTGATAGAAGAGCAACTTTGACTGAAATAACCACTCGTTACAACCGAGGTATGCAGCAAAGCATTTGTGAAGCCACAACACGCACAACCTTGAGGCGGATGGGCTACAACAGCAGAAGACCCCACCGGGTCCCACTCATCTCCACTACAAATAGGAAAAAGAGGCTACAATTTGCAAGAGCTCACCAAAATTGGACAGTTGAAGACTGGAAAAATGTTGCCTGGTCTGATGAGTCTCGATTTCTGTTGAGACATTCAGATGGTCAGATTCAGAATTTGGCGTAAACTGAATGAGAACATGGATCCATCATGCCTTGTTACCACTGTGCAGGCTGGTGGTGGTGGTGTAATGGTGTGGGGGATGTTTTCTTGGCACACTTTAGGCCCCTTAGTGCCAATTGGGCATCGTTTAAATGCCACGGCCTACCTGAGCATTGTTTCTGACCATGTCCATCCCTTTATGGCCACCATGTACCCATCCTCTGATGGCTACTTCCAGCAGGATAATGCACCATGTCACAAAGCTCGAATCATTTCAAATTGGTTTCTTGAACATGACAATGAGTTCACTGTACTAAAATGGCCCCCACAGTCACCAGATCTCAACCCAATAGAGCATCTTTGGGATGTGGTGAAAATATAGAAAATATATTATTTTACAGTATTCTGCACAAATGATAGTCTATATATCGATTAGCATTACATTATAAATATAATCTATTATTATGAAAATACCTGACATGGCTCGAAGAACACAGGTAAATCAAATATCATTGCAATCATGTTTATTGTCTTCAAAACATCTTTATCTGCAGTTACAGCGATCTCTGTTAGCTTTGTAAAGTCAGGGACTTCCTGGAATGTCACATGGTTATGGCTCTTCTTCATGTGTTCCATATATGGACTATTACTGTGCATAGAGCGCCGGCGCCCTCAGGCTGCCAGTATGGATTGAAAACACATTACATCAGAGTATCCAGCGCTCATGATTACATCGACGCATTTGGGTATAAATTCAATAAATATTATTCCTGTCTATAGAAATCTGATGTAAACCTATGAGAATATATCAATATTTCTCCAAATCTGCACATGTTTGAGCTAAAAGCCCTGAGGGACGTTGTTTTGTCAAGCTCTGTCATGACGATCGCACAGGAGTTTTTTTCTGAATGGAAGCGGCTGACGCTCATAATTCATATTAAAGGTAACGACTCATTTTTTAATTACACAACTCCTGACGCAAATTAAGACATAACTGTCACTATAAGTTTCTCAGAATACAATAGTGGTCAAATACTGAAACTTGAGTCTTATATCTTTTTAATGATGTATAGTTTGTCAAGGTAATAACATTAAATCCGATAGTAACTTTGAACTATTTTAAAAAAAAAAAAACGCTTCAGTGCGCCCGCGCTCTGGTGAAGCTTAACAGGTTGCCTAGTGAAGCTAACCCTAGCTTGAATGTAACTCGACACCCTCATTTAGTATGCGCGGTTCTATGAATATGCAAATGAGCCCCGCCTCCACTCACTCACTCAGCTCAGAGATCCACTGGTTGACGATCACACGTTGATCTGATTGGTTACAAGGTAGTGTGTGACGTCAGAAACACCAGCGATTTCAAAGCGTGTTTTTGAGACTGTCTTTGGTTCACTGCAGTTTTAAGGAGGAAATAATCAGCAATGCTGTCGACTTATGAACACACATGATGTGTCTTAAAGCGTATTACAAACACCA
>CM060605.1:45512736-45572736 GCA_030578255.1 Tiaroga cobitis | reverse complement strand
TTCAAACGTCTGTTTATCATCCCTTTTTTAGACATTAGAAAAATATCAGTCTACACATGCGTTTTATATTTAATATGAGGGAAATACACATCTGTTATGGATGTGACAAAAAAACTTTCACTTTTAGGTGGCAAAAGTACAAAAAGTAATACTACCCACCGGATGAAGAAGGGTTGGCTCTCCACAGAACATAAAATATGAATTTTGTCTTATTTTTCGTGTACGCATTTATGAGGGAAAAACAATGTTATGTGACAGTT
Source organism: Tiaroga cobitis (assembly GCA_030578255.1). NCBI lineage: Eukaryota > Metazoa > Chordata > Actinopteri > Cypriniformes > Leuciscidae > Tiaroga > Tiaroga cobitis. The sequence goes on along the minus strand of CM060605.1, from coordinate 45,572,476 downwards.
CTCCGTTGTGGACGTGACCACTCTGAAAGCGGCACTGAAAGACAAAACTTTCACATTAAACATAAAGCACAAAGCCTTTCATTAAGGTGAATTTCGTTTTGTATTAATTGTATCTTAATTTTAGTCAATGTTTCATCAACCAATTGCCTTGATTTAATACATAAGTTAATATAGCAGACAATAGATAATCATGACACGGAGGCACCGGCGCGTGAACTGGAGCTCGTCTCATGAGTCATTAATGAACCGAAACATAGCGTAGAGAAATATATCTATAGAAAGCTCGAAATGTGTACTTTTAAAAAGAACAATTCGAAAAGAAAGAAAACAGACGCGTTTGTAATCTGCTTATGTAATCCGTATGAAATGTGCATGTCTCTCTGGCGTGTTCACTCCTGAAGTGATTGCGAGTCAGGTCAAGAAAGACTGTCATTTGTTTTATGTTTTAGAAAAACAAGTATTTATGTTAAGTGAAGTTAAGAAAGACTGTCATTATTTTTATTTTTTTATAAAAACATATGTTAAGTGCAGCCAAGAAAGACTGTCTTTATTTATTTTTTATAAAAACATGTATTTTTTCAGGAATTAGTTTTTAAGTAACTTAAAATGTCAGGAGATACATTGTTGACATTACTGTTAAAAAAGGGTTTTCGGCAGCTGCTGAATGTAACTAATAAAGTAACTTGTAAAGTAACTAAGTTACTTTTAAAATCAAGTAATCTGTAAAGTAACTAAGTTACTTTTTAAATCAAGTAATCTGTAAAGTAACTAAGTTACTTTTTCAAAGTAACTGTGGCAACACTGTTACTCAAATTTTTATCTGAACCTCTCTACATAACCACCGAGCTCGTTCTCGCTCGTCCACCATGTCTGTAGTTTTTAACACTTTTCACTCGTGTTTGTAGTTCGAATCGAATCCTCGTCGAACGCACGATGGGTTGTGGGCAATATCAGCCGTCAGAGTGTTCACGGATCTGCACTTCGGATTCTGACCGGAAAAAGTAGACCATCCGGGTGTCTTTGGAACACTCATTTCAACATACTATGATTTGGGACGTACTAATTCTATTTTGGAGTACTATTTAGGACGGATAGTTTGAAAATTGGGATGCATTGGGATCAACATAATATGATTTGGGACGTACTAATCAACATACTATGATTTGGGACGTACTAATTCTATTTTCGAATACCATTTAGGACGGATAGCATGCAAATTGGGATGTATTGTGATCAACATACTATGATTTGGGACTTACTAATTCTATTTTGGAATACTATTTAGGACGGATAGCATGCAAATTGGGATGTATTGTGATCAACATACTATGATTTGGGACTTACTAATTCTATTTTGGAATACTATTTAGGACGGATAGCATGCAAATTGGGATGTATTGTGATCAACATACTATGATTTGGGACGGTTTAATTCTATTTTCGAATACCATTTAGGACGGATAGCATGCAAATTGGGATGCATTGTGATCAACATACTATGATTTGGGACGGTTTAATTCTATTTTCGAATACCATTTAGGACGGATAGCATGCAAATTGGGATGCATTGGGATCAACATACTATGATTTGGGACGGTTTAATTCTATTTTCGAATACCATTTAGGACGGATAGCATGCAAATTGGGATGCATTGGGATCAACATACTATGATTTGGGACTTACTAATTCTATTTTGGAATACTATTTAGGACGGATAGTATGCAAATTGGGATGCATTGGGATCAATATACTATGATTTGTTGGGACGTACTAATTCTATTTTCGAATACTATTTAGGACGGATTGTATGCAAATTGGGATGCATTGGGATCAACATACTATGATTTGGGACGTACGAATTCTAATTTCGAATAGTATTTAGGACGGATAGTATACAAATTGGGATGCACCACCCGAAAGAACAATATTCATCCGCAGAGCCGAAGCACAACAAAAACAAGGTTCTTCCGCAAAATGCATGCAGTTTTGTTTTTTAACCACTAGAGGTCCAAAAGTTACTTAGTGTACCTTTAAAATCGACATTATATAAAAGTTCATTTCTTTTCAAGCTGACCACTTATGATCAGATGTTATTAGCGGAGTGTTTCTCTCTCTCTTTCAGACCTGATGGAGTCGGTCCTCAGGTGTATGCAGGCGTGCCGGCGGCTGCTGGTGGTGTTGAGCTCGGACTGTTTGTGCGAGAAGAGCGTGAGTCTGCTGGAGTGTCGTCTGTGCTTGTACCTGCATCACACGTCGCGCGCCCCCATCATCACCGTCAGACGCCGCACGCTCAGCGCCTCGTGCGGCGACATCACGGAGCTGCGCAACAACTCCACCTGCATCCGCTGGCACGGGGCGCGCTCTGAGCAAAGCAACTCTCGCTTCTGGAAGCTCCTGCGACTCGCACTGCCGCTGCGACCTCTCGCTCTCGGGAAGAGACTCATCGACAGCACTTCCTCACACTCAGACCTGGCGTCCGTGGCTACGCGTTACACGCAAGCGCAGACGGTCTCGCTTAGACACTCGGGCAAAGGTGGTCGGGTCGGAATGAGGCATTTGGGTGTAAGTGGGCGGGGCTGCAATATAAATGGGCGTGTCTGTGAGATGAAGGGGCGTGGCTGTGCAATCTGTGTGAGTTTTCAAGAAAGTCGTCAAATTTGGGGTGGAGTTATCGCTCCTCAGTGGAACACACACCTGCATCAGCCTGTGGCGAATGGAACCATACATCACACCACACACAACGCCAACACCGAACCTGGCAACGACCCTGGCAACGACCTCTGCCCCTATGAACCAGTCAACAACAACCAGACAAATGAGCTACAAACGACACACTGTTGACACGCACACTGGAAACTGCACATCAACCAGTGAATATTATGAATGAAATATGGGGAGATATGTAAATACCATGAATTTAATAAACCAAATATCAGGCTGACTTTAGACTTTAGACTGTTTTTTTTACAGGCTAGTATATACTGCTGAAAGTATGCAATGTAGTATGTTTAAAAAAAAAGTAGGTGTTGTGTGCTGATTTGAACATATATAAGATTGGCAAATGCATCATTGCAATGAACTAACAGGCTAGTGTATACTGCTAATAGTATACAATGTAGTATGTTTCCAACAGTAGTATGCTGCATTGCATGTGCACATTGCATTATTGATGGATACAGTATTTCATGCATTGAGCTCTGGTTGCATACTGCACCTACTATATTCCTACAGACATTTTGCACACTGTATACGGTCAAAAATAGTACTTAGTATGCTGATCTGAACATATATAAGATTGGCAAATGTATCATTGCAATGAATTAACAGGCTAGTGTATACTGCTAATAGTATACAATGTAGTATGTTTCCAACAGTAGTATGCTGCATTTCATGTGCATATTGCATTATTGATGGATACAGCATTTCAAGCATTGAGCTCTGGTTGCATACTGCACCTACTATATTCCTACAGACGGTTTGCACACTGTATTCGGTAAAAATAGTACTTAGTATGCTGATCTGAACATATATTAGATTGGCAAATGTATCATTGCAATGAATTAACAGGCTAGTATATACTGCATAGTCTAATAGTATGCAATGTAGTATGTTTCCAACAGTAGTATGCTGCATTGCATGTGCATATTGCATTATTGATGGATGCAGTATTTCATGCATTGAGCTCTGGTTGCTTACTGCACCTACTATATTTCTACAGATATTTTGCACACTGTATACGATCAAAAATAGTACTTAGTATGCTGATCTGAACATATAGAAGGGTGGCAAATGCATCATTGTAATGAATTAACAGGCTATACTACATAGTATACATTGCATGTGTGCACATTGCATTAGGGGATACAGTATTACATGCATTGCATTCTCCCGTGGCCTCATGGGATAGTAAAGTGTCCATCTTATGCATACTTCAGAATCTCACCAGAAGAAGTAGGTCTTTCAGGTACTTTTTGCCTAAGTACTGTGAATTCAGACATACTGCTTTGTTTTTTGCCAACTATATAGTAGGTAAGTATGCGACTTCGGATGCAGCCACAGCCTCTTCTCCATCTGGCCACCAGAGGGCAGACTCTTCCCAGAATTGCTCTTGTGCATGTAGTGCGTTTTGGTTTCATGGCCATTCAGCAAGCACTGCACAGCCGCAGACATGGGTGTGTGTTGCGGTGTGTTATTTAACGGTTCTCAGAAAAGTCTTTCTGTCTGACATCACATTTATTGGGTATCAGGAAGTAAAACTTATTTAAGAAAAAAACAAAACAAATATGAATGTCTTGAGCTTGATCTTCACTTGTGTTCAGATATCAGGGTGTGTCTGCTATCAGTCACCCCTAAAAATCCCTCTTTTCATCTGTTTTTCAATATGAAGGCTTATCACAGAAATATTTAAAGGAGTGCAGGAAGAATTTCCCTAAAATATTCATGATATCAGAAGTGACAGCACACACACACATCGACTCGGCTATACGTTTGATGTTGTTCCGTGTTTACGTTTGTGTGTCTGTGAGTACATAAGACACTCAATCACAGCTTAATGAGTCATAAAACCTGACTATATAAATTACAGATGATAAGAACCATGCTGTGGGAATGAGGGAAGCAAGAAACGAGGTTTATGGAAAAAGCAGGAGTGAGAATTGAAAGTAAGCAATCAAGAAATGGAAAAGGAGAGCTGAGAAGAAGTTAACTGGAAATGCCCTAAAATTCCTTTGTTCCAGTAAAGTGTGTCGTCCTGGTGTTGGTGACTAATCATGTGACCAGGTGAAGCGCCTCTGCCTTGTTCTGTGATATTAAACATGACTGACTTTCTGTACTGCTTTCAGCGAGATAGAGAGATTGGTTTTTACTACAGTGACTGTCACTTTTATTATTGCTTAGACTTACTGTAATTATTGATCTAAAGAGCAGAATATCACAGAGACTTGAGGGTGGACACTTTTCACTTTCGATTGTAAGGAACCACCTAGCAACCACCTCAGTAAGCTCATAGCAACGAGCTGCAAACCAGCCAGCCATTTTATCAACTGCATATCAATGCCCACTTGACAGTGACTAAAACACCTTAACTACCACCCAGAACCCATTTTCAGCTGCACAGCAGCACCCTGGCAACCAATCAGAACATCTTAGTGACTATAGAGCAGTGCCCTGGCAACCACTCAGAACACCTTTGCAACTGCATAGTAACGCCCTGACAACCGCTTAGAACAACCTAGCTGCCACTCAGAACACCTTAGCATCTGCATATCAATGCCCTGGCAGCCACCCAAACTCCCTACTACTTCGAAGACCTTAGCAGCTGCATAGCAACACCCTGGCAACCACCCAGAACACCTTAGCAACTAAAGTGCAATGCCCTGGCAAACGCTCAGTACACCTTAGTAACTGCATGGTAAAACCCAGACAACTACTTAGAACAACCTAGCTGGTTGCTACTACTCAGAACACCTCAGCAACTACATATCAGCCCTGACAACCCCCAAAACTCCCTAGTTACTACCCAGAATACCTTAGAAACTGCATTTCAAAGCCCTGAAAACCCTGAGAACACACTAGCGACCAATCAGAACACCTAACTACGTAGCAATACAGTGTCAATCACTTAGAAGAACAGCCTAGCTACCACTCCGAACACCTTAGCAACTGCATAGCAATGCCCTGACAACCACCAAGAACTCCCTGGCTACCACTCAGAACACCTTAGCAACCACATAGCAATGCCGTGTCAACCCCCTATAGAACACCTTAGTAACTACATAGCAAAAAACCCAAACCTTCCTAGCTACTAGAATGTCAGCAACTGCCAGGTAACACCCTGACAACCCCCAAAACATCCTAGTTACTATACAGAGTACCTTGACAACTGCATGTCAAAGCCCTGACAACCATTTAGAACACAATAGCTACCGCTCAGAACACCTTAACAACCACATAACATTGCCGTGTCAACCCAATATAGGACTGCATCTGCATAGCAACACTCTGGCAACCACTTAGAACACCTTAGTAACAGCATAGCCATGGCAACCACCCAAAGCTCCCTAGCTACTAAATAGAATACCTGCGCAACTGCATAACAATACCCTGGCAACAACCCAGACCTTCCTAACTACCCTTAGAATATGTCAGCAAATGCATAGCAACGCCCTGGCAACCCATGCCTTGTCACTGGCAAAGTGTTAGGGTACTGCAGGTGGTTGCCAAGAAAAATCAAGTTATATTGTGGTACTTTCATGGTGATTTTCTAACATTTTTGGAGCTTGACAGATCACGGAGCAACGACACTCTACTAAACGACTCCTTTTATGCTCCACAATAAAGTCGTACTGGTTTGGAGCGACATGATGGTGAGTAATTGATATTGTTATTTTTTGGGGTGTAGAGAAATTGTTTAATGAAACATGGCAAATACATATGGTGAATAGAAGCACCCGAGGCCGAATCAGGTGGAAAATAAAATGATTGTCACAGACAAAAACAGCAGACAAAGATACAGTTTACGTTCCACAACAGCGTGTTAATGCCTTTCACTGGCCAGGTTATGTCGACCTGTGACCGCATTCCTCCACTGTCTGTCCCAACCACAATGGCATTCTCAAATACACACTGAGATCATGCAGCAGGAAGTCAAATCACACAACAAGACCTCATACCATAAAGAGAAGGACGAACAGAAAGTGACTGTGATCAGCCGAATTCATGACATTATAGTTGGGACTTGGAAGTGAAATTTAATGTTGATTTGACTGAAGTCTCCTGCTTCTCAGACGTTTCTACTGAGATAAAAAGCCAAGTGATCTCACACGGCACGTGTCTGGAGTTTTAAGAGAAACAAAAGTATTGAAAAAACAGGACGCAATATTGATGTGCGCATGCGCAGTACATTATGATAAAATGTCTGGACACCGGAGCAGGATTTAGTGCCGATTTTGGCCTGTTAAACTTCAAACATGTGCAGAGTAAAGGTCCAAGAACGATAACTATAAAGATAACTAGTGTATAACAATAACTATATTAGCGTCCACACCAATTGCTCGTTATAAGCACGCAGTGCCGCTGCTAGCCATTTTGGTGCCCTAAGCATAATTCCTTTATGATGCCCCCCCTCACAAAAAAAAAAAAAACATTTTCATTTAGGATTTTCATTTAGGGGGTATGATAAAATTTTATTTTTTACAAATTAAAAAGTAACACTTTAGTTTAGGGACTTATGCTTACTATTATCTAGTTTCATTACTATGCAATGGCATGGTTTTATAATCACTATGGTCCCGAATTTGAGGCAGGTTAGCTAGCGGGTTCGGGGTTTCCCCGAGTAAATTTTGAATTTCTCTGAAGATGTGCATTTTAAGATGTTGTGAAGGCAAAAAAAATAAATAAAAAATTCGATAGCAACAGCTTTAAAACCATGTCAGTGGGCAACTGATTATTTTTCTCTCCTCATCAGCATCACACTCTTTTTCTCTTTGTTTTTATCTTGCCCTGTCTCTTCCCCTCCTAAAGTTGGCTTTTTTAATTTACTAAAGGCTACAATTTGTATTTTATTCTCAATATGTACACATTCATTATTAATCCTGTGCCTAACATAATGAAAACGGCTTTGTTCATGTTTCTTGTCCCCTCACAATGACAGTAGCCTAAACTATTACACTAGGCTACATGTTACATAGGCCTATTTTGGCGAAATTAGACAAAACTATATTAGTTTGCCTAATTATTTTTTGTCATTCGTTTAACATTTATGACCTAAGAAAAACCTTTCAAATATATAAAGTTAAGTTTAGCTACTTACATCTTATCTCGCACTTGACCGTACACTGAAGCGTCGAGTTGCAACTTGCACTGTTAAAATTCGCGCTCAGCGTCTGTGAACATAAAGCCCGCCTACTTTGATTTGATTGGTCATCTCAAATATTCTGACATTGACGAGCAGTGACAGACCAATGAGGCTCAGAACACACACACACACACACACACACACACACACACCCTGTCCTCTGTTTCTGACGTGCTCTCTGCTCGGCGCCGCTGCGGATTAAAGATGAAAGATGAAGAACGCGCTGAATCTGATTATAACAAGAAGTTTGATGATTGATTTTTCATTAGGCTATTTTTGGTGCCCCCTCAGCACTTGGTGCCCTACGCACAGCGCGTGATGCGCGTGGTGGGAGCGGCGGCACTGACAAAGCACGCGTTGCATTTAAATATAATCTACTACCGCTTTAAAAGCTCGAGCTCCTTAAAGCAGGATCGATTCTGATTGGCTGTCAATGTTTTTATCGTTCATTAACTGGATTTTTTTTGTGTGAAAGTGATCGGTTGTGTGGACTATTCTTTTACATTCAGGACGATTTTTAAAACTAAATCTTCATATTTATCGTTATGATATGAACGAGACTTAAAATGGCGACGGAGTGAAGAGAAGATAATTCATTCTTACCTTTACAGACCCTTTTTCACAGACTATGATGACGTGTTTTAACGGTCGTCAAAATCGTGAATCCTGCAAAGTTTTGTATATATATATATATATATATATATATATATATATATATATATATATATATGTAAACGTATGTACATATATAATACTATATAGCCCTACTTAGTATATTTCCTTTGCATCAAATTACAAAAAATAACATCAAATTACATCAAATTGCTGTGAGTGAAGGTAAAGTTGAGTCTTTCTCTCTTCTGACTGCAGTTCTCTATCTCTCTTTTTTTTTTACTCTTTTTGAGAGTTGTGAAAATACTATTGTGATGTTATTATTTTCCTATTTGTCACCATATGTCTATGTGGTGTTTTTAATATGCTTAAGACAAACGTGTAAATTCATAAGTCGACAGCATTGCTGAGTATTTTCTCCTCAAAGGTCCGGTTCTTCGCGATTCCATTTTTCATACTTTAGTTAGTGTGTAATGTTGCTGTTAGTGCATAAATAATACCTGTAAAAATTATAAAGCTCAAAGTTCAATGCCTAGCGAGATATTTTATTTAACAGAAGTCCCCTTTCAAAGCCTGCAGTGAACGGCCGGTTTGGACTACATCCCTCTACTTCCTTTTTTAATGACGCAACTAGAACAGTTTTTTGACTAATCTCCGCCCACAGGAATACACATAAAAGGGGGCGTGGTCTTGTTGCGCTCCCACGGAGAAGAGGAAGAGTTTTGTTTGTAGAGTGTGTTTGTCGCCATGTCGTCGAGACGCTGTTATTTTCATGCCGGAGTCAATTCACCTTTGTTTGGCCTTCCCAGGGACGCTGTGTTTATAGATCAATGGTTACAATTTATGTTTAACTCGGTTACCGAAATATATAATCCACAATTAAAACTATGTGCAGCACATTTTACCACATGTACACCTATAAAACATATATTACTAATCAAAACACGTGCACACGTGTAACTAAGGTAGGAATAAACAATGGACTTATTTTAAAAATTCAACAACACCATCGTTAATTCGACAGACGGACAAAACCATACACCACAAGCTTTTATAACGGTTTGTAACATTTAACTTTACAATTTAACCAATTAAAAGTATGACTACTAAATAAACAGCTTACCACTGTGAAACATCCTGCAAAAGTCGTGTTTGAACAGGTTCTAATCGATTCTCTTCATCCATGTTCTCCGGGTCTGATTCCGGCTCAAATTGATAAGGTAATATGTTTGACATTTTTACAATAACAATCAGCGCATGCATTTACGGTAAGAGGCGTGACCTTTCCGGGCAACGTGCGATAAGCTGCTGTCCAATCACAACACAGGAACCGCTGGCACAATCAGAACGCGTTACGTATTTCTGAAGGAGGGACTTCATAGAACAAGGAAGTCATCGGGCCGTTTTTTGGACAGTGAAACAGCGGTATACAGGTTAGTAAATTGTGTGAAAAATACTGAGAAACATGAACACATGTTATTTTGCACACTGGAAACACAATCAATGCTTCAAAAAAACATGAAGAACGGGACCTTTAAAACTGCAGTGAACCAAAGACAGTCTCAAAAACACGTTTGAAATCGCTGGTGTTTCTGACGTCACAAACGACCTTGTAACCAATCAGGTCAAGGTGTGATCGTCAACCAGTGGATCTCTGAGCTGAGTGAGTGAGTGGAGGCGGGGCTCATTTGCATATTCATAGAACCGCATATACTAAATGAGGCAAGGGTGTCGAGTTACATTCAAGCTATTTTAAGGAGAGAAAAAAAACGTTAATTTTGATGATCAAAGATGAGTTTTAAGGGATACAATTATTGACTACAGGGGGACTTTAATATAGTCTATCATTCACCACTTTAGAAGTTTACCCAAGTATGTGAAAAGGGTGCCCAATGCTGGAGCCTTTATGTAAACAGGTCACCTGCTGCGTTCGTCCAATCAGTGTCGCTGACTCTGTAAATATGCAAATAAGGAAGTTAACCCAGGGTTTAACAATGTACAGTGTGAATGATTAATTGTTACCCAGAGCAGAGTGAAACATTAAGCAAGATAACCCAGGATTTCGTTTACCTTAGAATGACCCAGGGTTAACTAGTTTAGTGTGAAAAACCCTAATGTCTCAAACCGTTCTCAAATTTACCAAAGTCTCTCAATATTGAACTCAAACATTTTACTTTAAATTCTCATAAAAGCAAATGATCTGATTCTGAGCTGCTCCACATTTTTGGGTGAACTGTCCTTTTTTTCTGCAGCTCAAGCAGTAAAGCATGACGCTCGCAACGCCGAGGTCAGGGTTCGATTCCCAGGGAATGCTTGAACTGATAAACTTCTATGCAATGCAAGTGACTTTGGATTAAAAGCATCTGATAAATGCGTAGATGTCAGAGCCGCTGCCAGTATTGTGTGGGAGGCAGTTCTTGTGAAGTTATGAGACGATAAGGAGAAGTGCGCCAAATGCTTTTGTTTTTCATAATTGTAGAAGTCGTTCGGTCCAGGTGAGTAAACATATACGATCATCGCTCAGGTATATCATGTGACGTCACATCTGTAATTCATTTCACCTGAATTCACACACAAACATTTGTTTATTCATGTGGAAATTTCCCAGTGACTTAACTGTCATTCAGTTTACTGAATTATAATGTAAAATATCATGTGAACTGTTTTCTTCTGGGGACCTCTAGGTACGTCCCAGGCTTGATCTCTGCAAATATAGCGAAATCTGGTTTTATGTGATGTTTCATCATGTTTTGAGAGTTGACAAAGTGTAGCTTGACACACACAACAAAAAATATGTGTAACGCTTTTCAATAAGGTAAACATAAACAGTTAACATGAAACTAACAATGAAAAATACAGTCTTTGTCCTGGTTCTGATCCGCTTCAAATGTTGACTACTGAATTTCAAACGCATTTGTTAATTTTGAAATGTGCTAATACTAAAATGTAAAGTTGTTTCTGTTAATGTGTTTAATGGAGCTGACCAAACACGAACTAGCAATGAACAGTTGATTAATTTACAAAGATGAATAAATACTGTAACGAATGCATTGCTCATGGTTAGTTAATGCGCTTTAATATTCAACAATAATATTGATCTGCCTGCATTGACATCATTATATGAGAATGAGCTGGACGATGACATCACGGTTTTCTCCAGAGCGGCGATATATATATATATATATTTATATATATGTATATATAAATGAACTAAAATACTAACAAAAAATGAACCATCTGATCTTACTTAAGCTGGACTGTGACGCTGTTTTCTTCTAGACACAAACTTTGCTGCATTATTTTCCTGTTATCTCTGTAAAGCTGCTTTGAAACAAAGCGCTTTATAAATAAAGGTGACTTGACTTTAACTAATGGGACCTTATTGTAAAGTGTTAGCAAAAATATACACATTCAAACGTTAAACACAAAAAAATTCATGATTGTACATCAATCACTTGTTTGCTTTAATGAAGATTTGAGGGATTTGATGTAGTAGTTTAGCGTTTTTTTTTCTCCATTCTGTCCCTGATGGAGTTTTGGTTCCTTGCCACTGTTGCCTTGGCTTTTTGCTTGCTTAGTTGGGGACATTTAATATTCAACAATATTATTGATCTGCCTTACTTAAGGTGGACGTTGACGCAATATCTTTTAGAAACAAACTTTGTTATATTGTTTTCATGTTATCACTGTGAAGCGCTTTGATACAATCTGTATTGTAAAAAGCGCTATATAAATAAAGGTGACTTGACTTGACTTGACTTTAGCTTAACTAACTTTAGCAATAGTTTATGTTAGCCTATGCAGCTTATTTCACGTGATCCCACATTCTCAGACACTTGCTTGGTTTTAATTGTGAAACCAAACACGATCTGAGGTTTCACACTTCCTCTTTCTCTCTCACCCGGTCATAAAGGAACTGTTTTATCGTTGTGTTTCATTTGATCCGATCGCCGGAGGACAAACAGCTGAACTTTTAGTAAGTGCTTTCTCGTCTCATAATTTCACTACTCTCACTCTTTTCCTCTTCACACACACACACACACACACACACACACACACACACTCGTTGACCGGTGGCATGTGTTCGGCTGGGTCATGTTTCTCTGGGTTTTCTGGATATGGGCACTGTGTTAAACTATCTGTGTGTTGTGAAGCGTACGTGTTGGGTTTCATCATTCACACATATCTGGTGTTTTCTCATGATATCTTCCTTTTTGTTTGTGTTGTTGTCTGTGATCGTCCCGCAGAAGCTTTTAAACACTTTGATTTTAATGGGAAAGCTCTTTGATTTCATTGTAATGTGACAAAACAGTAAAATTGCACAATGAGCGTAGTTTAGTTTAATGCCACCTGCGTTAAAGTAACACAACTAGTTTAGTTTATTTTTGTTAAATACCCTTTGCAATAAAATGGCTAAACTTTAGTTGAGTTTCTGTTGCAGTAAAGCAAGCACATTTAGCTTAAACTTGTTTACTTTAGTTATCGTCTGGAATAAAATGGCACAACCACAGTGTAGCATAGTTTAGTTTAGTAAAATGTAGTTTCGTTTATATACGTTTATTTTATTTGAATGCCCTCTTGTGGTGAAGCAACACAACTAGGGGGAATTCAGGGTGATTGGGACGCTTTTTGCCATTTAGATAACTTTGAGATGGGAAAAGTGTCCCAAACAATCTGAATTTACCCCTAGGTTAGTTTAGTAAAATGTAGTTTAGTTTAGATACGTTTATTTTAGTTTAAGGCTGTCTGCGGTAAAGCTGCACAATTAGTTTAGTTTAGGCAACTTTAGTTAAAACACACATGGCACGAACAGTGTTTAGTTAGTTTAGTTTAATGCCCAATTAGGCTAGTTTAGTGTAGTTTAGTTTAGTTTAATGCCCAATTAGGCTAGTTTAGTGTAGTTTAGTCCAGTTTAATGCCCAATTAGGCTAGTTTAGTGTAGTTTAGTTTAGTTTAATGCCCAATTAGGCTAGTTTAGTGTAGTTTAGTTTAATGCCCAATTAGGCTAGTTTAGTGTAGTTTAGTTTAATGCCCAATTAGGCTAGTTTAGTGTAGTTTAGTTTAATGCCCAATTAGGCTAGTTTAGTGTAGTTTAGTTTAGTTTAATGCCCAATTAGGCTAGTTTAGTGTAGTTTAATGCCCAATTAGGCTAGTAAAGTGTAGTTTAGTCCAGTTTAATGCCCAATTAGGCTAGTTTAGTGTAGTTTAGTTTAATGCCCAATTAGGCTAGTTTAGTGTAGTTTAGTTTAATGCCCAATTAGGCTAGTTTAGTGTAGTTTAGTTTAATGCCCAATTAGGCTAGTTTAGTGTAGTGTAGTCCAGTTTAATGCCCAATTAGGCTAGTTTAGTTTAATGCCCAATTAGGCTAGTTTAGTGTAGTTAAGTCCAGTTTAATGGCCAATTAGGCTAGTTTAGTTTAATGCCCAATTAGGCTAGTTTAGTGTAGTTAAGTCCAGATTAATTTCCAATTAGGCTAGTTTAGTGTAGTTTAGTCCAGTTTAATGCCCAATTTAGGCTAGTTTAGTGTAGTTTAGTTTAGTGCAATGCCCTCTGCAATAACACAACATAATTAATTTATTTTCAACACATCTAGTTAAGTCTAAACTGTGTGTAAAACACAACAGCACAATCAGTTTCCTTTCTCCCACTGGGCTGTCCTCTGTTTATCACGGGTCTGGCTTGTTTTGCTGTCTGATGTGTTTCTGGAGGGTGTGTCTTGTGGGAATTCCCTCTGACAGTATCGGTATGAACACTGGGGATGACATCAACTCTTTGTCCCTTTCTCTGTGTAGGCGTGTCCTTCCTGTTTCGAGAATCAGATTAGGAGGACATGAAGAAGCCAGTCTGATCTCTGTAAGTGTTTCTGCCCGTCACTCGCGTCCATCAGCATGAGTTTAAAACGCCTCGGCTTATACACCCACAGATACAGGTACGGCTCTCTCTCTCTCTGTGTGTGAGTGAGTGAGTGTGTGAGTGTATGTGTGAGTGAGTGTGTGTAAGAGTGTCTCTGTTTTTGTGTGTGTGTGTGTGTGTGTGTTGCTAAACTTGTGAAAACGACTGATTAAAGAGATTTTTAGATGTTAGTCTTTACATCTAAAGATTTCTGTGAGGGTTGGTTCATGGGTTCAAGACATAAATACCATTAATATAATAGAAAAATGGAAGTGTATGAGAAGTCTTCACTAATATAGCTCTCTGTATGTGGGTGTTAGTCGTTTCTTTAACTAAGAAGGAATTACTGCTGATGTGTGTTTGCATTGGTATATATTTAGATCAGGGAACAATTTTGCATCAGACATTTTCCTGCTTTTATTGCACCGTTCAGTTTTTCTTAGACAGTCCTCTTGTGTTGATTAGTTGTATTTTCTTTGCTTTTTTAATGCACACAGTTGCTTTTAAGGGCCGTGAACATATCAGTCTAGACGATAATAGGCTATATGTCCGCTTAACCAATTCCAGGAATACAGATCTCCTGTTTCAGTTCAACATTTAGCCGCGTTGACGTTGATTTACACATCAATAATGTTGCGTCTGCAAAGTGCACAAAACACTTAATCCACATGATGCATACTAACGACATCCTCTTTACTGACAGTACTTGTAGTATTATATTAAAATGTAGGCTTACTTATGAGGAAGTTAAATGTTGTAGTGTTTGCTTAGTTACAATAAACCTGAACACATGCAAACCATCAAGCAGTTTGGGTGAAAGGCCTGGTTTTACAGTTATTTTTGTTAAAACATTATGAGTCATGGGAATTTTAGAGGAATATGCTAATGCACATGATTGTGCATAAGTGTGAATGTTTGCGTCTTCTCTTATTGTTGTTCTTGCTTGTGTGTTTTTAACAGCTTGGCCCTGGTCATGATCTTGGTGCTGGTAACAGCTACAACTGGTAAGAACAACTCATTTTTGCAGGATTTCATGCACATTTTACATTTTTACCTCAACAAACAACCAATCGAGTTACTATAGTGATTAGAAAAGGGCTATTTATTACTGTAATTTGCTAAATGTATAGAGATCGAAAGAGAAACGTTACGGGGCGATGGATACGTTTGGATGTAGGGATTAATTACTAGAAGCTGGAGGAGGCGGGGAATGCACCTCCACAAGAAAACATTCAAAGAACAAGGAAGCAAAACTCCGACAGTAAGAAAAGGACTTCTAAACCACCGAAATAAGTCATATAGAATCACCCTGATTGAAACACACACACCTATACACACACACAAACACACACGTTTATCTACATGGGGACCTACCAGAGACTTCTGTTATATTACCCACCACTAGAAAAATGTACACACACACATACACACACACACACACACACACACACACACACACACACAGTGCTGGGTAGTAACTGATTACATGTAATCTAGATTACGTAATCAGATTAAAAAAATTAAGTACTTATAATTAGATTATATTCGGTTTTAAAATACTCGTAATCAGACTACGGGTACTTTTTTATTGATAACATGATTATTCTCGCTATACACCAGTGAATTATTCATAATTCATCGATTATCCCTTCTACTTCTTATATATGTTCATAAAGTCTTCCAGTTTTGTGGGGTTTCACACATAGACCTGTAGCGACTAGTGATGTGACGATCACTGAAAACATTTGATCTCTGGATTTACACAAATCATTTCACTTTTAAGAAATGTGGTTCTATGCACCATTGCATATCTAATCAGCTCCTAATGAACGCATTAATTATTATTTGAATGATCACTCAGTGAGTCATTTAACCATGTATTTCTGTCTCTGGAAGGCTTTTGTCTTTCAAACACATTCAAATGCAGAAATTCACATGCAATGAGGGGATTCCCAACTTTTTTTGTCATCTGCACTGATTTGCCCTAATATATTTACTTTGCCTCCTGAGATTTCAAGTTAATAAGTTAAGGCAACAATAGAATTAAGTCCATAATAATAATATTAAGTTGTGATGTTAACTGTTCTGACGTCAGGTTAATGGTCACATGACATGCTGGTAAACAAAATATTTTATCATTTGCTTTTATTTTAAAAATGTTTATTTTTAATTTAGCGTTATTATGATTGAATTAATAGCCTTTCATCTGCAGCTCTGTCACAAACCCCAGTCTGGGAAATCCTGACATAATGTAAACTTTAATGCACTTCATGTCATTGATGATCAAGAATGGAATATATTTTCTTTCTCTTTGTGTTTTTAAGTCAATATGGTACAAGATTATCCTATTCAACTCATAACGATAAATATACTGATAAACAAGTCAAAGGTAATCTAAAAGTAGTCAGATCCTTGAATTATGGATTATATGACTAACTACAATGATGCACACACGCACAATACGTAATATATAATACATATACATATAACTACCTATAGTGGACATTTAGCAGTGGTTACTGTTGTGCTTGGAAATGATATATCTTGTATCTGTGTGATTTTCCAAACAGTATCAGAAATTATAATGCATATTCACAGCAGGGATCAAACTGAATATAAAGCTAATTGCACTTTGTATATTATGTATTTAAGTTTATACATGTTGCTATTTACACTGAGGTACATTTGATTTATAATAATCAGGGTTATATGCAGAGTGAAATCTGATCTGTGTGTCTTTGTGTTGTGTGTTTGTGTAGATGTTAGCGGTCCACCGGTGAACATCACTGCTGTTTTGGGTCACACCGCCTCATTCAAATGCCCCAATCTGAAGAGCGGGATTGTTCCACGCTTGTACATACAGAGGCATGATAAATTCATCAACGGTTTTGATTTATCCAAAAAGTTGGATATTCTTCCCGAGTACCAGAGCAGAACCAAAGTGAACCGAACAGACCTCAGCATGGAGATGACAGATGTCTCCGTTTCTGACGAAGGATTGTACCAATGTATAATTTATGATGGCACAGTGGACAATCCTTCTCCCTCAAGGCCTTTCCCCGAGATCTATCTCAAAGTTACAGGTATGGCACAAGATGTACAGACCACAGGGTTGGGTTAAGTTCACAATTGAAGAATCGGCTCAATTTCAGTTTATGAGGGTGAATTTGAATCTGAATGGCAAAATAGAGGATTTTACGACAAAACGACAAAATCATAAATAATTGCATAATTAATTTTGAGACATTATACTTATCTTTTCTCGGATATGTAAAATGTATTTTATCTCAACTAATGGGGTTTACCCTATTTATTCAAACTAAATTAACAGCCATCAATGCTAATTATTGTTTGTAATTATTTATTTATTTTTGCATAAAAAATGAAGAAAGTAAATTTGTGGTGATAAATGTCCACCACACTGTTTCCATATAATTGATAATAACATATAAAAAATAAACATTTTTGGTAAATTAAAGCATTCTGGCTAATATAGGTGATTTCTATAAATACTCCAAATGTACATATGGGTGATTCATACTAAAATATAAAATGCATTATTAAAAACTATACTTTAGAATTTCTTTTACTTTCTTCCTTTTTTATGCACTCCTTTCGGTACTTCAATTCATATGCAGTTAAAATTTTGAGCAATACTCATTTCTGAATGATGCACAACCCTGATAAGCTTCTACATTGTGTGTAATGAAGCGGCGATAGATCATTTGAATATATATTCATGTGTGTAATGTATATGAGTGTGCATGCACCATCTCTGGTTTATCTGCGTACGTACATCTGTCTGTGCGCGCCTGCGTTGGAAACTCACCACTGCTGACTAAGCGCTCATGGGAGGCTATTACTGACGTGGGTTTTGAGGAAATGAAACGCTGTAGGGGGAACCTCTCCGGATCTCTAAAATGTCACTTATTCCACTGTTCTCTCCCTTTCTGAAGCCAAATACAGCGTTCCCACAATCGAGAAGGAGTGCACTGAACGTAAGAACGGTGATGCTGGGAAAAGCTGCCAGCTGAGTTGCTCGTCGACCGGAGGTTACCCGCAAAGTGCCGTGAAGTGGGCGGAGCTTAACCTCAGTCTGATAAGTGTCATTCACAACGAGAGCTCAGAAGATCTGTCCTCCAAAACATGGACCGTCAACCAAACCATCACGTACAACTGCGACCATCCAACCAATGTCAGCTGTGCCGTAGATGACGCTGTCTCCCCCACCATCACCATATGTAAGTGTGCTGGATGCAAATTGCGTTCGATTAAAGTCAGTAACACCCAAGCTAGCGATATCCGTCATTTCACCGTCTAGGTTAACCGTATTCATAAAGAATCTTAATGCAAAGAGTCGCTCCAAAATTATAAGAAAATTCTTAGAAATGTGGGCGTTTACTCTTAAAATTAAAGAAAAAACCCTAGTAAAGAAAACAGTAATTCAGAAAGCATCTTAACCCTTATAAGAGGTCTTAAGGTCAAAGTTGTTCGGAGCACGGACGAGGACTTTTAAGAGGCTTAAGAGTTTCTTTAGCAGAGGAGAAATGTCAGAAAGACGAAGAGGGAGACGAAATGTGTTGCAGACGATGGATGACAGTGAGTTATTAAGACGCTATAGATCGACACCCGGCCCGAGTTTTCCTTTACGGATGGCCTTGTGTTCATCCTAACTGGGCTAACAGTGAACACTGTTCCTCTGTCCAGTCGGGCTTTCTCGTCCTTCTTGGTTTTGATTCCATGTTTGTTACATTAAAACCAACATTCAAACCACCACTTATATAAAATAGACATGCCAGCAATCAGTGTAATTGGAAAGAGTGGAACAAGTGTTATCATTCTAAGCCAATCAAATACCTTATAGGAAATTAACAGCATGGTAAATAAAATAAAAAGGATTTATATACACATATATAATGTGTGTGTGTGAGAACGGTCAAATAGGAAAAATTACGCATGTAATTTCAAAGTGAAGGCTTAGAATAGACCCTATAGTTAAAAATCACTCTTTTTTCCTTCTTGGACCACCAACCAATCACAGTCTTCAAAAGATTGTGTCACGCATAGCAACGGGGTCAGCCCCGCCTCCTCACTAAGATGAGAGTTTTTGTCTTTTCCTTACTCAGAGTTGCTGTCAGATCGGTCCCGTATCGCTCTTAAGCTAAGACTCCTACGTAAAAGTTTTTAAGCTAAATTAAGAGTTTTCTGAGAGGATTCTTCGAATCTTTATGAATACGGGCCCATATAGTCCGGCTGTGAGTAACACACTTCCAGCCAAAATAACCTTGAATTTGGTTACATGTTGTTTTTGCCAAAATAACTTGCAAACATGGTTTGAAATTCCATCATGTAAGCAAAGTCAGTCAGTTTCATTTCTTCACTTATTTCATTTATTTGTTATCTTATTGATGACTAGTCAGTTTAGACGTCTATTAAATTTTCACTGAGAGCTCAAATTTGGCCTTGTTTTAGCCTAGAAGTCTGGGCTGTGTTTGGACGGCTATTAGACGTCTTTTAAATGCTAAATTGCATGCTGGGACTTTATTTTAAGATGACGCACTTGCACCTAAACCAAACCCTAACCGTAACTCTATAGTAAGTACATTTTTATATTATTTTATAATACTTAAGTAAGTACAATGTAAATACGTCACCTTAAAATAAAATAAAAAGTAACCAAAAAATTATATTCCAAGTCTTCTGAATTCGAAATTGTCTTCTAAATTGTAGTGGGGGCATTTAGCTCATGAATATTAATTAGGTTGTATTGCATAAGTAATGTGGAATAAATAATATCAGGATAAACTTTTCCAGGGCTTTTCAAATTGTTTGATGGCATGGATGCCCAGATATGATCATCCTTATGCGAGGGAGAGTATCCTAACATTTAAAAGGCAGCTATATATTTAATATCAAATTTATTCTGATTACTATATACAATGTATACTATACCAATTTAAAAGATTATTTGGAAAATATTTACATTTTAAGGTTTACTAAAAACAAAAAAAATTCCCGTCTTTTCCTTGAATGTATTATTTATTTATTTTTATCTAGTTTTTATTATTTATTTTTATTTAGTTGTTATCCATATTAATCACTTTTTATTTATTTTAACCAATTTATCTATTTAATTTAATCTTTGAATTTCTTTTTTAGATGTTATATTATATATATATATATATATGAATCACTTTTCATTTATTTCTTATTTTTTTTAACTAATTTATCTATTTATTTTAATCTTTTAAATTATGTATTTATTTTATTTTTACACAGTTTTTCTCTGAGCTTTTTCACGGACCCCTCAGACCCCCAGTTTGAAAACCCCAGTAACAAGTGCGTCACAAATAACTCTTCAAGAGGGAAAAGTCAAAAGAACAAATGTCTTTTGTTGTCTTCTTTCAGGCGAAACAGAATCGTTTTCGGTTAAGGTGATCGCAGCTATTGTGTTCGTGCTTGTGTTTGTCCCGCTGTTACTTCTTGTCCTCTTGGTGATGAAGCACTGCTATCGAAGATGTCGAACAGGTACACAAGAACACACACACTCAATTATTAAGAGACACTAAACATTAGCTATTAGACTTCAAATCTTCATCTGAACATGTTTATCGTTTCTCTCTTCCACAGAGGATCAGGGTGACCCTGAAAATGCTGACGTCCCATTAGCGTAGGTATCTTCTTATGTTCTCTTATCACCCATTAGAAATCTAGCAAATTTACGAGTCGCTGTTTTCAATGCAATTACAATGAAAATGTTCTGGAGCTCACAAAAGCACAGTAGAAATGAAGCATACCAGGGTTATTATAGTTAACTAAAACTAAAAACATCAAGAATTTTGTTACTTTAAATAAAATATGTGTTAACTAAAATTTTATATGAAAACTTTCTTAGAGTAGAGCTTATGGAAGCTTTTTTCCGCCACTAAATAAAAAATATAAAATGTAATTGCAACTTTTTATCTCACAATTCTGACGAGTTTATATCTCACAATTCAGACTTTATAACTCTCAGTCGTGTATTAATAAAATCAAAATTGCGACATGTTAACTCGTAATTGTGTATTATGAAGTCAGAATTGCAAAATGTAAACTCGAAATTGCAAAAAAAATCAGATTGCGAAATGTAGACTCGTAATTGCGAGAAAAAAGTCAGAATTGTGAAATGTAAACTCGTAATTGCGAGGAAAGTCAGAATTGCGAAATTTAAACTTGTAATTGTGAGAGAAAAAGTCAGAATTGCGAAATTTAAACTCATAATTGAGAAAAAAAGTCAGAATTGCGAAATGTAAACTCGTAATTGCGAGAAAAAGTCAGAATTATGAAATGTAAACTCGTAATTGCGAGAGAAAAATTCAGAATTGTGAAATTTTAACTCGTAGTTGCGAGAAAAAGTCAGAATTGCGAAATTTAAACTTGTAATTGCGTAAAAAAGTCAGAATTGCGAAATTTAAACTTGTTATTGCGAGAAAAAAGTCAGAATTGCGAAATTTAAACTTGTAATTGCGTAAAAAAGTCAGAATTGCGAAATTTAAACTTGTTATTGCGAGAAAAAGTCAGAATTGCGAAATTTAAACTCGTAATTGCGAGAAAAAGTCAGAATTGCGAAATTTAAACTTGTAATTGCGAGAGAAAGTCCGAATTGTGAAATATATATATTTTTTTACTTTTTTTATTCAGTGGCGGAAACAAGCTTCCATAAGAACTTGCTGGACTAAAATAATTAATATAAAAGCTAAATAAAAACATAAAAATGATCAAATCACACAACAAAATTACTAAACCTTTCACTCAAATTAAAATATGAAAATATAAAAATATTAATAAAAAATATAATAGTATCTAAATAACAATTATATAACTATATTCCATGTCTTCTGCAGTCATTTGATAAGTAATCGACTGAAAATCTTGACATTGTTTTTGCATTGAAAATGAATTCAAAGTAATTAAAACATATTTATTTTCAGTTGATTTTTTTTTTTTTTTTTTTTTGGTGAACTGTTGCTTTCAGACACAAGTGATGTCATGTTCCGTTGACGCCAAGAATAACCAATGGAATTCCTGTATTTCTAACTAGCGACTGCCATTCACAGCTTAAGAGCGTCTGAGACGTGAGGACTAAACATTAAGGAGACGTGACAAGATTTTCCGCCATTGTGGAAGCGTTTCAACTCCCAGACGAACCAAAGGCAGATTATCCAGCTGAACGTTGTGTCTTTAAAGTGGCTGAATTTGCCAGCAGGTCCTGGCACATTTGAACAAGCTTTTGAGAGTGTCCCCTTCCTTATCCCAGTCATTCATTTGGAAAAGCACATCATTTCCTCGGCGTCCTGAAGCAGCAGTGGGTTTGCTTTTATCACAGAGACGTACAGCCGGAGAAGAGTGATTCAGAACGGTGCTTATAAAGCAAATCTAACTTTTACAGAAAAGTTTAATGGCTAAAAATTGTGCTATATACTCCATAATGTCCTGTATAAACATCTCATAGTATTTCAAACTGTGCCACTTTATTCCAAGGAATGGGAATTGTAAAGTTCAGACTTTAAAGGCTGAACTGAAGTAAATAGTCTGAGGCCAGTTGTATGGTTGACAGTTGTTCATGTTCATTTAAGAATATGTTATTGAAATGGTCTTTACACTGTTCATTCTGAAGGGACATTTCATTTGCTTTTAGAAGCTGATTCATTGAAGCTTTATTTTTTTAAAGCCAGTTCTCAAGAGACGAGTTCACAAAACATAATTCATGCAATCATATACTGCAACTGTTACACGATTATGCTGGCCGTTTACTGTCGCATTACAGAAATATGTCTGTTCATGTGTTTGGTACTGACTTTTATGCTTTTCTGCACCACCTCACTGACACTTACTGACATTTATGCAGCGTTCAAAAATACTTGTTATGGTAAAACTGTTCTCAGGGTGAGAGTATTTAAATTTTCTATTAAAATGAAATCTGTTTCTTATGGAAATGTCATATGCACTTTGCTTTCCGACTGCTTGAAAAGACCCTTTTTACTGTTTACTCTGTAATTTATAATTAAATTATTCTGTGTTTCTTAAAAAAGATGAAATAAAAAAATCACTTGTTTGTTTATTTTCCCTGGCTCATTATTTTTCATTATACATTATGTTACGGCCCGTTCGTATCAAGCCGCAACACAAAATGAGGGATCAATCAGAAACGTTACAATCAAAAGCATGTTTTATTGAAGCAAAACATACCACAAATAATAATAATAATGATAATAAACGGAAGTCTAGGGATAAGGAAAAACAAAGAAATAACAAACAACAAAATCTTGACGCTACATGTGTAAGAAAATACTAGGAGCCACTCCTGAGGAGAGTTTTCCCCAAAGGGTGCCTTCCTCTAAGAAGGTACAGCACTCTTTTTATGCTCTAACTAATTATCAATTAGCATGAGGAAAATCAATCAGGAACTCCCACGACCTGGACCAATTGGATCAGGAGACTCAGGGACGTCACAATTATTAGCATCTCTGTTTTAACATTTAATCCTTAAAACGTACTAATATATATTTTAATGCTACTAATTAAGTATAATTAAATACTAGACACTATTGGAATAACTAGTATCTAATAAATAAGAACTAGTAATGAATAAGTACTATAATCTAATAATTAAGAACTAGTAGATATTGAATAAGAATTAGTATTTAAAATGTAAGAATAAGCACTAGTTGATAATGAATAAGTACGTATACCTAATGGAATAGATACTAGTAACTAAAAAATAAGTACTAGCATGAAAGTAGATTCTAGTACGTTTTAAGGATTAAATGTTAAAACAGTTTGCCGTAATCCCTAATCGCAAAGATTTAGATATGCCGGTACAAAAAACGATACACTCATATTATGAATGAAAAAAAAAAAGTACAACGCGCAAATTGGCAGAATAAGTCCCGCCTTCGAAATATAAGAGCCAATCGCTGATAGGTAAAGTGATTGCGTCACTTCAGCTTCCAGCTACGCAGAGCCAGAGCCGTTAAATATGAATAAAAAAATAAATATGTTTAATATTAAATATGTTTTTCAACGGCTCTGCGCAGAGCCATATAGAGATGTGGCTTTATATGGCTCTGCGGCTCCGGTTGCGCGCGCTTATGACTGCACATGCGCAATGGCCTGTCGAGCTTTAAAAAAATATATAGCAGCTCTCTGTCATGATTTGAGCATTTAGAAACAAAATGTATGAGACCGGTCTCTAGAAATGTTATCCGTCGGTCAAATTGAACGGGAATAGTTTACCTTCAGGTGGTGTGTGTTGTTAGTTTTAATAAATAGGGGGAGTTCAGGTTTAATTAACAGCACAATTTAATCAGTAGTTGAGTTGACGATGGTTTGCCCGTTCTTCAGTTGCAGAACATTTCCACGTCTTTTTCTGTAAGTAAAAACTTAACATGACATTGTATTTGAAGACTGTATTAATTAGTTATTTTGCTAACTCCACAATTACATTTACACTGTGTTGTAGGGGCGGTTTTCAGAATGCTTGGTCATAATTTAGGAGTGAATAACTTTAATAATGTATATTCAAGACATTCAACTCTCTCCTCTGTCCACCTCCACCACCACCCACCTCCTCGCTAACTGCTGATGATTTTGCTAACTTCTTCACTAACAAAACTACAACTATCAGCAGTCAGTTCTCAGCTTCACACACACAGGAACCCAAATTAACCTCTCCCACAGCCAACAACCTTCTCTCCTCCTTCACTCCACTAACCGAGGAAGAAGTATCTAAACTTCTCCTCTCCAGTCATCCTACCACCTGCCCTCTAGACCCCATACCCTCACACCTTCTACAAGCCATCTCTCCCACACTTCTTCCAGCTCTCACACACATCATCAACTCATCCCTCCACACTGGCATTTTCCCTACAGCATTTAAGCAGGCTCGGGTAACTCCTCTGCTTAAAAAACCAACATTAAACACATCACTTCTAGAGAACTACAGACCTGTCTCTCTCCTACCATTCATTGCGAAAACACTTGAACGTGTTGCTTTTAACCAAGTATCATCTTTCCTGTCTCTGAACAACCAGCTGGATGTCAACCAATCTGGCTTCAAGAAAGGACATTCAACTGAGACTGCATTGCTGTCAGTCACGGAAGCCCTGCGGTTCGCAAAAGCTGGTTCCAAATCATCAGTTCTCATTCTACTGGACCTGTCTGCTGCTTTCGACACAGTGAATCATCAGATCCTCTTGTCCGCCCTCTCATCACTGGGCATCACTGGAACCTCCCTCAACTGGTTTGAGTCCTATCTCACAGGTAGGTCCTTCAAGGTCGCATGGAGAGGTGAGGTATCCAAAGCACATCAGCTGACCACAGGGGTTCCCCAGGGTTCAGTTCTTGGACCGCTCCTCTTCTCCATCTACACCACATCACTGGGACCCATCATACAGGCACATGGTTTCTCTTACCATTGCTATGCTGATGACACCCAACTCTACCTCTCATTTCAACCAGATGATCCCACAGTAGCTGTACGGATCTCAAGCTGTCTGGCGGACATCTCAGCGTGGATGAAGGAACATCACCTGCAGCTCAACCTGGCAAAGACTGAGCTTCTCGTCCTCCCTGCCAATCAGTCTCTACAGCACGACCTCACTATCCAGCTAGATTCATCCTCAATCACCCCATCAAGGTCGGTCAGAAATCTTGGAGTAATCTTTGATGATCAGCTGACCTTCACTGACCACATTACAAAGACAACTCGATCATGCAGGTTTGCTATGCACAACATCAGGAAGATCAGACCTTTCCTAACTGAGCATGCAACACAACTTCTCGTCCAGGCCCTGGTCATTTCTAGGCTTGATTACTGCAATGCTCTTCTGGCTGGACTTCCATCATGTGCAACTAAACCTCTACAAATGATCCAGAATGCTGCAGCTCGTCTGGTCTTCAACGAGCCCAAAAGGGCCCACGTCACTCCTCTGTTCATCTCTCTGCACTGGCTACCACTCTCTGCTCGCATCAAGTTCAAGGCTTTGACGCTTGCTTACAGATTGACCACAGGTTCAGCCCCCTCCTACTTCCACTCACTACTACAAGTCTACATCCCTACCAGAAGCCTACGATCGGTCAATGAGCGACGGCTCGTGGTACCATCACAGCGGGGCACAAAATCACTCTCCAGAACATTCTCATTCACAGTTCCATGCTGGTGGAATGATCTCCTCACCGTCATCCGGAATGCAGAATCCCTGACAGCATTCAAAAGGCAACTGAAAACTCATCTCTTCCGGGAGCACTTAACATAAAAAAAAAAAAAATAAAAAAAAAATAAAAAAAAAAATCCTTTCCTTTAAATCCTCGCTTGCCTGGCTTATGCTACTCCGAGCAATGTCTGAACTTTGTATTTTGAACACTTCTTGCGTTGTTTTTGCCTCTTCACGATGACTCGCTTGGTTTAGTCCTCAATTGTAAGTCGCTTTGGATAAAAGCGTCTGCTAAATGACTAAATGTAAATGTATATTTGTTACTACTAAGATCAGTTACATCCTAACAGTAGACTTTATAACCCTGATTGGTTGGTCGTTATATGGTATTGAATGTCTTATGCAGAGGTGCCCAAGCTTTTTACTACCAATGGCCAAAAATCAAACTTGATTGAAGACCACAGGGAAAAATGTTATTGATGCATTTCACCTAACTAAGTGGAATCTCTTTTGAACTGGTCCTATTATATCAAAATGAAAGAGCACCTATTATGCTTGTTTTCCATATTCAACTTTCTTTAGTGTCTAATGTCGCTGTTTGAGTCTGAAAAACCTCCAGTTATTCTCTATATCAGTGTTTCTGAACTCCCTGAAACGCCTCCATCGTAGTCTTGAGTTTCTTCCGGGAACGAACACGTCACAATATTCGTCATTATAATAATTCATACGCAGAATAACGCAGCCTGGTCGAGTTAGTTAGTAGTGTGTTAAACTGGCGGTTATGGGAAGAGCGGGACATTTCCCAAACACACTCGAAGCGCTCGACCAATCACAACACACTGATCCAGCCGACCAATCAGAGCAGAGTGTGCTTTTCAGAAGGCGGGGCTTCATAGAGACAGGAACTAAACAGAGCGTTACTGACAGACTGGGAAGAGAGGAGAGGAGCCGCAACAATGGAGAATGTGAGGAAAATAATGTTTTATATTTACATTTTTAAACTTTATGTTTAAACTTACATTTTTAAGCATGAAAACTTGTTCTAGTAGAGCCCAAAAACAAACTCAAGACTTTGAAAAAGGCATAATGTGGCCTCTTTAATGAAATTCACTGTTAAAACATCAAGTCAAAACAAAAACAAACAAGAAAGATACATTAGAAATGAAGATCTGGTTCAATGGCATGTTTTTCCCCTTGTTTTTTCCACTTACTTCTGAAAGTGGATGTCGGGCCAAATCAAAGGTCATCACGGGCTAGTTTGGGCATCATCTCTGCTCTGATGGATTCAGGCAAGTCCCGCAAATGCAACTTCAAGTGGACTTTAAGTAGTATTTACTATTTAAGTAGCATATTTCCTAGAAGTTATACATCTATCACTGAGGCAACCATTTCCACAACTAACTGTTAAGTGTCTTAAAACGGTACTTTATTGCTTTTTATTATAAAAATGAGCTCAATTAAAATAATAATGATTTTTTTTTTAAAAATATCTGTAGTGCTTCAAATGACCAGTAGGGAGCAGCATCATATTAGAAATCGGCTGATGTGACTTTAAACCATTTTGTAAAACATTTTAATCCACAATAATTAGAAATAACATGTATTTATTCTAACAATTAACCCAACTATTTGGGGTTATGGGCCATGTGGTTGTATAAAATCCCGATATTGATAATGTATAGCCTATATACCTATATAAATGTTAAGTTTTGAGACTAACTACCTCTGAAAGAGCTATAAAACCATACGACAATGCGTCTTGAATGAAACCCTGAGCCGTGACTTCGAGGGGGGAAGTTGGACTGGAGGATAAATTTTTTGTCCAAAAATCTGGGTGGAGGAATTTTAAAATGATCTAAAAAGGAGTCAAGCCTGTAATTCTGCAGAGAAAGATTTGCTACCTAATGCCCAAAACAATCCTTTAATTCCTGGCCACATAATACAGATTTACTAGGGTCACAAGGCGTCTGAAGACACAGAGAGAGACTGAACACAATGTCTATAAAACGGGACAAAATATGCACACAGACTCTTTTAATTTTTCATTTGATACAAAAGCATTCTTAAATAATTTCATTTTTGTTGTTTTTACAAAGATAAATTAGCATTTCATAACACAAAAATAACACATATTACAACTACAAACAGTTTATGTACAAATCGATCCAGAAGTCCTTCATGAAGTCCAGGACTGTACCACCTGCATGTGAGTTTCTGAGGCACTTTCATAATGTTTAGTGTAAAAAATAGTTTATCATCATCGGTCAATACATTCATCGACCCTACGGGAGTCCCGTACGGCACGGTCAGTGATTGTCTTGTGTCATATTCAGAGTGAATGTGTGTCTGACAGCGCAAAAAAACAAACAAAAAGTCCCATCATAGCTTTGTCATATCAAAAATAAACAACAGGAACTAAATATTGAAGGCAGACTGTAGAAATCTCAGAGCAATAATTTATAAAGCGTTCACGTTTTGTTGCAATACGAGTTGTAATACAATACAATACGCACTGTATTTGATCATTGTGACGATGTGCAAGATGTGAAATGTCATTTAAAACGGCAAAATGGCGGCGGCTTCAACAGTTTAAATTAGTTAGCAACCTTTTCTTAACTTTACTTCTGTCTGACATGTCATTGCACACTGACTTTCTGCTTCAACACACCTTGAAAGCATGCTGCAATAAATTATGTTACTTGAGAACCAAAATGACTTGTCTTGTTTACTGACAAATGTATCAAAATTAAGCGAGTTTATGGTTAAAACAAGAAGAAAGAAATGTTTACCTTTTTTAATTAAGTAGATTGTTCACTGTAAAAAAATATTTGAATAAGTTAAGACAACATGTGTTTTACATTGAAAAAAGAAAAAAATATCTGCCAATGGGGTCAAAACTATTTTTTTTCCTCTTTAAATTAAGTTGATTTTTCGATTCTCCCCATTCACTGTTAAAAAATTAAGTTAAAACAACATGTTTTTACATTGCTTTAACATCAAAATAAGTTAAGCAATTTTTATCTTTTAAGTTAAACAAGATTCAACTCAACAAGTCAGTTTGATGTAGTTTAAGTTGAAATGACTTAAACATCCAAGTTGAATGTACTTAAAAAATTTAAGGCAGCAATTTTTTTTTTACATTGTTGGCAGATATTTGTTCTTGTTTTTAGGGATGCACCGATATGGAAATTTTGGCCGATAACCGATAATTTGTTATATTTGAAAGCCGATAACCGAGATATTGACCGATAAATTAAATCCAAATTTTTATATCATTTCTGAGAGCCTGATTACAAAAACAAAAGTCTCACCATTAAAAGCCACGTCCCAAACACACAATTATAATGTTCTCATTATAATTGTATGCAGCCGATATGACAGCAGATGTTGCACTTGACCGTATTTTCCTTTTTTATGATTCCAATCATATTTCAAGCAATTCAAAACCATCATGTTGAACAGTGCGCATCTGAAGCATCTCAGCTGAAGGAAATAATACATTATTTATCGGCTTTAATATATCGGCCTAATTTTCTGAAAACAAGTCCTTTTCCTCCTCCTCAAGTAAATGTAACTTGATTTAAGAATTTTTTTATATTTGTGCAGGAAAACAAGACAAAAGTACTGAGGGAGAACATCATTTTTTGGCGTGCAACAGGTTTCATAAGCGTTCAGTCACAGGAGAAATGAACCAGGTAGCGAGGTAAACGGCACAGAGGAGCAAAAAAAACTAAGTTTCCCAGAATCCAGCACCAGGTCGGGTCGAGTAGCTCGTCCACACAGAACGAAGGCACTTCAGTGAGAGTTTGACGTTAGGCAGGCGTAGTGCATATTTACACGGAGAAAAAAACTGCACCGTCCAGTGTAAGATCATCTTAAGAACATTTTGCGTAAAGTGAACGAACGATAGTGCTACATGACGAGAGGCACCGTGAGTGCGGGTCACACAACGGTCTCGTTGCCTTTGCCCGGTTTGACCCAGCCGTTGGCAGTCCGTTTGACGCGATTGTTTCTCCCGGTGTGAACGAGTCGGTGGGAACATCGCTGCCATGTGTGAAGGGTTTTAGCGGACCAGACCCACATTCCCGATGTGATTCCCACCAGAAGAGACATAAAGATCCGCAGCATCTCCGCCGCCATGTACGAATCCCGCGCTGACTGACGAAAGTCAGTCCAATTTGAAATTTCGTAGAAGTAGCATGCAATTACGCAAGTTGCTGGCACCGTGTATAGCACCGAAAACACACCGATTTTAACCATCAGCCTCTCCAGCTTGTCCGTCTTAGTCCCGTCTTTTTGTAAATTTGAGCGGATCTTAAAAAGCGCAACCAGTCCGGCTGCGATAAACAGAGTCCCGATGACTAGATACGTGAAAAGTGGCGCAACTACGAATCCGGTGAGCGCATCAAGGTTCTGGTTTCCAACGTAGCACATCCCGGAGAGGTCGTCGGCGTCCACGAGTCGCATAATGAGGATTACGATGGTTTTAACGGCGGGAATTGCCCAAGCCGCGATGTGGAAGTACGAGCTGTGCATTTCGATAGCCTCGTGACCCCACTTCAACCCGGCCGCTAGGAACCACGTTAGCGTCAGGATCACCCACCAAATCGAGCTCGCCATCCCGAAGAAATACGTGAGGAGGAAAACAATGGCGCATCCGGTGTTCTTCAAGCCCTCTTGGACCAAAACGGGAACGGCCGCTTCTTCCATGTCGCACGAGATCCGCTCGCGTCCGACGGTTAGCCGTACGATGAACGCCACGCTGTAAATGTTGCAGCACATGCTAAGGAAAATAATCGGTCGCTCCGGGTAGGAGAACCGGGAAGAGTCGACTAAGAACGTGAGCACGGTGAACGTAGTAGAAATGAAGCATAGAACCGCCCAAACCGCCATCCAAACATCAGTGAAGACTTTAGCTTGCCGTCGGTACAATCCCGCGTCGTATCCGCACTGTAGCAAACAGCTCCCGCTACGCTTCACCCACGCGTACTGCTCCACGCCGGCTCCCAGCGCCACACACTCCTCCTCCTGCGGCGCCAACGGTCGGACCGCGTGGAACGGCGGATCCTCGTCTCCCGGTCCCTCCATGCACATGTGGTTCTGGTCGTTCGTAGGCGGGAACAGACTGCAGTTTAGCAGCTCCGGCCACACGAAGCCGAACTCCTGCAGGACCGGAAGACACTTCCGCTTTACGGACAAGCACATGCTCCCGCACGGGCCGATCGGGATGGGAACCTTCTCCGTGCACATGGGAACGTAGACGGAGCACAAGAAGAACTGAAGGGAAGAAAAGACGAAAAAGAGTTAGAATCTTGGGAAATCAGGAATGCATTGGAAACGCTTTACAATAAGGTTTCATTTGTTAATGCACACGAGCAATACATTTGTTACAGCATTTGTTAATCTTTATTATTACACAACGGCTCTGTGGAAGAAAAGCTGGGGAGAGAATTTGAATCCTTTATGTAAAGCATGTAGCCTAATACCGATAAAACTAATCGAGAGACATAAAACAGGGAAGATAAACAAACCATAAAAACAGTAAAAATGTATATATAAAAAAATGCATTTTCTAGTATAGCACATTTTCAGAGAAACTCATGCATGTCTAAGATGCATGTGTTTCTGGTGAGAAATTAATGTTTGGTGTTACAGGTTTTCCTGGTGTGTGTGTGTGTGTGTGTGTGTGTGTGTGCATGAGTTGGGAAATACTATGAGCTTTCACTGCGGTCACATTACATGCACTTCAAGAAATCAGCAATTGTGCATTAAAGAAGAAGTGGAAGACAGAAAAGCTAGAATATTGGGAAATCAGGAATCAAATCGAACTTTATTTATAAAGCACTTTAAAAACAACCAAAGTGCAGTACAGAAATAAAAAAATGTGAAAAAAAACATAAAATACATACTTTATGTAAAGCATATAATACAGATAAAACTAATAGAGAGACATAGAAAAAAATAAACACCATAAAAACATAAAAAAGTGCATTTTCTAGTATTGCACATTTTCAGAGAAACTCACACTCTTGCCCGTCTAATATGTGTTTCTGGTGAGAAAATAATTTTGTGTTGCAGGTTTTCCTGGTGTGTGTGTGTGTGTGTGTGCATGAGTTGGGAAATTCTATGGACTTTCACTGCATCACATTACATGCACTTCAAGAAATCAGCAATTGTGCATTAAAAAAATATTAGTGCTGGGCAACGATTAATCGCATCCAAAATAAAAGTTTGTGTTTACATAATATATGTGTGTGTACTGTGTATAATTATTTTGTATATATAATAATACACACATATGTACATATATATATATATATATATATATATATATATATATATTTGAAATATTTGCATGTGTATACTGAATATATATTTATAAATAATTTATATTTCATATAAATGTCAATATTTTATATATAAATAACACATTTTTCCTAAATATATACATGCATGTGTGTCTATTTATATATACAAAATTATTATACACAGTACACACACATATTATGTACACACAAACTTTTCTTTTGGATGCGATTAATCGCGATTAATAGTTGCCCAGCACTAAAAAACAACAACAACAACATATGTTTATGCATCAATATGGCATTTTGAATGATATTTCCGAGGACTGAAGTGCTCTCGCATTAGGATGTTTGTGGTAACCAGCATCTAACGCTGCTTTAATCACGAGATTCTCCAGCAAACACACATGGGAGTCCGAGTGGGAGGTTTTCTCTCTGCGCTGAATCAATAAAACAACAACTGCCTCTGTCTTCAGTGCTCACACACACACACACACACACACACACACACACACACACTTATGACATCCTGCAGACTTCATGCTGTCCTCAAATTAATCAACTTAGTTAGGCCATACTTATTAAGATAGGCTACTTTAGTTTATACAGTATATTTATACACTTAGGCCATACTTATTAAGATACTTCATGTATTTATACAATTACAGAAAGCTCCTAGTATATTAATAATTATGTAAACAGATTATTTTGCCAGTTTATGAACAACTAATGTACACCAGCACACGTCCGTTTAAAGAGTTTTACGGCATTCATGAGGACAATTCCGGGAATTTAGTCGTTACAAGTATAATGAGACAAACACACTGTGTGTGTAGAGTACAGTCTGTGATTGTGTGTGTGTGTGTCCTGGCTACGGTCTTGATGCGTGTATGTGTCTGTTTGTGTGTGTGTACCGGTTTGAGTTTTAGACCATCGAAGTGAGGACAAAGAGAGTAAAGTGAGGACATTTCGGCTGGTCCTCACTTTCTGAGAGCCTTTAATGTGTGTGTGTGTGTGTGTGAGAGAGAGAGAGTGTGTGTGTATCCTGGCTATGGTCTTGATGTGTGTATCTATCTGTGTGTAATGCCTGCCTGTCTGTCTGTCTGTGTGTGTGTGTGTGTGTGTGTGTGTGTGCAAATTCTGGGTAAAATTCCAATTAATAACTACATTTGCATGTTTGTTTTACATTATTGTTTATAAACATTACTAGCACCTTAATAATAATAATTATTATTCATTTTATATAATTATTAAATACTGAAAATTGTTTACATCTTTCGCCACGCCACATTAATGTGATTAATAACAATAATAAGATAAATAATATTTGTATAGTAATTATTGTAAAATATAAATAAATTATGATAATTTTGTTTATTATTATTCTATAATTATTATTATAAATCATTATAATTTTAATCTTTCCTTAGTCACAATTTGATTCATAATAGCAACAATAATACAGATAATAATAATAATTTTAAATGTATAATAATTATTATTCTAATTCATTATACTTTTATAAGTCACTATTATTTAAATATTTCCTTTGTCACAATAATATAATTAATAACAATAATACAATTAAAATGGTATCATTCATGATTGGTTTTAATATTTTATGATAATTTTGTAATAATTTAATAATAATGATTTCATATCATGTCAAGATTTGGAAATTGACTAGTTTAAAGTGTGTGTGTGTGTGTATGCATGTATGTATGGGATGGGATGTGTGTGTGTGTGTGTGTGAAGGTTCTGGTTACAGTCTGAATATGTGTGTGTGTGTGTGTGTGTGTGTGTGTGAAGGTTCTGGTTACAGTCTGAATATGTGTGTGTGAGATGGGATGTGTGTGTGTGTATGTGAAGGT
Organism: Tiaroga cobitis; assembly: GCA_030578255.1. Lineage (NCBI taxonomy): Eukaryota > Metazoa > Chordata > Actinopteri > Cypriniformes > Leuciscidae > Tiaroga > Tiaroga cobitis. Next base: position 45,537,746 of record CM060605.1, on the reverse strand, counting down.
TCTGGTTACAGTCTGAATATGTGTGTGTGTGTGTTGTAAGCTCTCACCTTCAGCTGGTTGGAGCAGCCGTACTGTATTAACGGTGTAAATGTGGTCAGCTGGAGCTCGGCGTCGGACTGCAACACGTTTCCCACCAGGTTCGGCATCTTGGTCACATTGTATCCCAAATCCTGACACATGGAGATGCGGATCGGGTCGCAGGTCATCTCCTCCTCGTCCCCGAACGCGTGCGCGAGCCCCAAACCGAGCGCCAGCAGCGCGAGCCCGAACCCGAACCGAGCCATGACGATATCGACAATCCCAGCGAATCACGGGAGCGCGGAATTCCAGCACGAGTTTACCGGAGTTCAAGACTTTCTCACTTTCTCACAGTCTCGTGCCAGAGCAAAGCAAAGGGGAGGGAGCGCGAGCGAGTCCGTTAAAGTGTGAAACGACACCTGGTCCCGTTAGTCCCGTTCCGGAATCAACCTCACGAGCGTCCTTACAGTCCTGTCTACGAGTAACAATCCGTATCGCTCTCGTTCGTGGCTTGTGCGGGCTCCGAGGTGTCCGTGGCGCGGTCGCGCGGGTTCTGCCCGGTTGAGTCTAGACGGAGACGGGACAACTGCCCCAGGACCCGCGTCAGCCAATCAGAGCACCCGCTCGAGAATGTGGGCGGGGCCTAGAGTGGCCACAATAACAACGCACAATAAAACAGAGATAATTTCTTCATCTGTAGGCTATCACTTAATGTCAGTTGTTTATGTCCTTTTATTTTTATTCTAGTGTTTTTTTTATTGTTTATTGCTGGGGTAACAACTTGGATTTCCTTTTTTTTTTTTTTTTTACTTAATTTCATTACATTTAAGTTCATCTCCACATTGAGTGTTTACAGTGTTTCCCTGTAGATAGAAAGTTGTGGCTACACTTTATTTTATCATTGTTACATGTAGTTACTATAGTAATAAATATAACTTATGTAGTAAATGTATAATTACAGTTTAACAAAGACACCCTTAAAATAAAGTGTAACCCTTTATTTTAAGGAGTCATTGTTACCGTTTGATTATATTTAAGTACTGAGTAATATTAATTAACTACACGTACTTACAATAGGGTTAGGATTAGAGTTTGTTTTAAGGTTAGTTGCATAATTTACTGTTATTACTATGGTAAGTATGTAACATATGTAACAAGAACACAGTAAAATAAAGTGTTACCAAAGTTGCTTTGTTGGTTTTTCATGCCTAATCTTAAAGTCTTAAAAGTTACTCTTAACTTTTGAAAAGTCAGTCACATAAAAGGTTGAATTGTAAAAGTAAGACTGATTACTTCTTCTGTCTAACGGCTAGTTGGTCAATCTTAACACAGTGGCTAAGTTCATGCAACTGTCTCCAGGTATTTTCGTTATCTTAATAAAGATAGATATTGAGTTGTGTTCAGCAGGGATCCGAACTGATTAAAGTGATCCGTGTGAAGAAACTCTTTTGGACAGAGATTTGGGGTCTGAACCCGGATTACAAGCGTTAGATTGATGCGTCTCCTCCCTCTGTTTCGCCTCACTGCTCACTAACTATCAGAATAAAACCCCCGGCCCGCTCCCAACCCCCTCCCGTGACCTGGACGGCCCGAGGTCAGCGGTAATTAGCAGTTTTTAAACGACAAACTGGGAAAGAGGAGACAAGCGGGCTGGTATCCGTGGAGAGCTATTAAAATGGTAATGAGCCGATAGATTGTGCTTCAACAATCCCAGCAGTCTTCAGTCAGCCGGTTTGATTGTCCGTGAATATTCCCAGTGATCAAGATCATTGTAGAATGACAAACATGACGCTCAGTATGCAGGGTGTGCAACACAATAGACGTTAGTGTCGACTGGTAATCAAGCCATAATGACTTTAAATGAGAGTTACTGGACGTGTGAAACACTCATTAGGAGTTAATGATGCACTCGAAAAAACATCTTTAAAATGCTATTTAAATGTGTAAATTAACTGCATAATTGTACTAAGCGTGGTTTATTAATTGCACAACATGCTACTGTAATCAGAAATGATTTGCTTTTAAAATTAGATGTTTGGAAAGCTCGTTGAAAACTGCTCCTGATGAATGAGTTGAACATCCAAATCCTGCAGAGATAAGTACCAGTTACGTAATTTTTTGGTACTTTTTGGTAATTTCATGACTTACTAATTTACAACGTAACTATGATGTTGCATGTTCATTTTTTTTTTGCTCTTTATATATTGTGAGGTGATATCTTTTGTTGAGACTTTTTATTTAAAGTCCCCCTGTAGTCAATAATTTTATCCGTTTACTCATCTTTGATCACCAAAATTAAATTTTTTTCCTTGGAAAAAAATTCGTCATGCCTTAAAATAGCTTGAATGTAATTCGATACTCTTCCCAGCAAGCAATTTTGCATTTAAAAGACTAAAACGAGGCAAAATTTGGGCTGTCAGTGAAAATTTAATAGACGAATAGACTAGTCGTTTCATTTCATTTCTTTGTTCTCTAATTGACGACTAGTCTATTCTTGGGCTTTGGTTTAGACGTTAAGACGTGGTTTAGATTGAATTTTCACTGACAGCTCAAATTTTGCCTTGTTTTAGACGTCTGGTCTGTGTTTGGATGGCTATTAGACGTCTTTTAGATGCAAAATTGCTTGCTGGGTTGCCTCATTTAGTATGCGCGGTTCTATGAATATGCAAATGAGCCCCGCCTCCACTCACTCACAGCAGCTCAGAGATCCAGTTGACCAACTTACTGAGGTAAACGCTGCACAATGGTATCGCTCTTCACAACGTCAGACACATAAAGGTAATTGATATGATTAGGCTTTTCTTATATGTTATCAAACAGCTAATAATGTGTTGCTAATGTTACACACAAACCATGTTCCCGTTCGCCATCTCAGTCTCAGAAACGCTTTGAACAACTCAGAACGTCAGTGGAGAAAGACATATAGTTCATCATAACATCGTAATATACATCATACACTCGCTATATTGCTAAATCTACCCTATTTTTCATACTAACACAAAAATATATCAGGATAACCTGGCTGTTCTCGAGATTTCCGGCTAGTTCGCTGTTAATGATATGCTAAAACCCGCCGTGACATATTTAAAAGTTTTTTCTTCATGCCTTAAAATATCATGAATGTAACTCGACACCCTCATTTAGTATACGATTCTATGAATATGCAAATGAGCCCCGCCTCCACTCACTCGCTCAGCTCAGAGATCCACTGGTTGACGATCACACGTTGATCTGATTGGTTACAAGGTCGTTTGTGACGTCAGAAACACCAGCGATTTCAAAGCGTGTTTTTGAGACTGTCTTTGGTTCACTGCAGTTTTAAGCAGGAAAAACTCAGCAATGCTGTCGACTTATGAATTTACACATGGTTTCTCTTACAGCATATTAAAAACACCACATAGACATATAAACAACATTAAAAGCTTGATTTACACCACAGGGGACTTTAAGAAACACCGGTCTGTGGTGTGTCCTCATTCATGTGTAGCAGCTGCCATGGACGTAATCCAAGTCGAAACAGAAGGAATGTTTGAATCAACAAGATAAAAAAACAACTGTGTTTCCATTGTGTGTCTAATGAAATATGTGTGTGTGTCAGAAGCAGCAGTGTGTGTACAAGCTGTAGCAGTGTAAAACGTTCCTGTTTAATTAGCACGGTGTCCGAGAAGCTTAACCATGGTGACACTTTCTCTGAGGTTGTCATGGACAGAAACTCTGAAGCGTATTTACTTGCCTTTGTTAATTAAATAGGGATACTGAATGGTGTAGACTGTTGAATTAAAACTAAACATAACTTAACCCTCATGTCGTTCCAAACCCGTTAGACCTTCGTTCATCTTCAGAACACAATTTAAGATGTTTTTTGATGAAATCTGAGAGGTGACAGCAATTTAATCAGCACTTTCAAGGCCCAGAAAGGTAGTAAAGACAACATTAAAATAGTCCATGTGACTCCAGTGGTTCAACCTTAATGTTCGAGAATACTTTTTGTGTGCAAAAAAACAAACAAAAATAATGACTTTAGGGATGCACGATATATCGGCCACCATATCGGTATTGGCTAATATATGTTAATGTTATCGATGTGGGCCCAATAAGAAAATTAGGCCGATATATTAAAGCCGATAAATACTGTATTATTTCCCTCAGCTGAGACGCTTCAGATGCGCACGGTTCAACCTGATGGTTTTAAATTGCTAGATTGTAATCATAAAAAATGAAAATACAGTCAAGTGCAACATGTGCTATCATATAGGCTATAGGCTTGAACATCATTATAATTGTGTATTTGGGACATGGATTTTAATGGTGAGACTTTTGATTTTATAATCAGGCTCTCAAAAATTATATAAAAATTTGGATTCAGATTTTTTGGCCAATATATCGGTTATTAGCTTTCAAATATAAACAATTATCGGTATCGGACAAAATGTTCATAACGGTGTTACCTAAACGACTTGGTTAAAAATAACGTCATGGTGAGGTGCCGTTCTGACCTGGAAATCGAAAGCACTGCCTTGTATTTAAAATGTAAACAGCGTAGGAGACGGACACAGACGAGAAGAAATTGTTAAATAAAGTCATTATTTTGGTTTGTTTTTTTGCGCACAAAAAGCTTTCTCGCCACTTTGTAACATTAAGGTTGAACAACGGGAGTCACATGGACACTGTCTCTTTAAATAGTTGCTAGGCGGTTGCTAAAGTGTTCTGGGTGGTTGCCCTGGTGTTGCTAGGGTGTTCTAAGTTATTTTGGGTGGTTGCTAGGGTGTTCTGGGTGGTTGCTATGGTGTTTTAAGTAGGGATGCAAATGGTTAATTGTCGACAAGAATTTACTCGATTAAATTAAATGTCGGCTAATTGAACATTGCGAGCGTGACACGAGATTTCTCACGCAAGAGAGCCGACACAAACTTGAGGCTGCAAAAAAGAAACCAAACATGAGGCGGTCAAAACGTGGAGTGCATCGATATTGACTACCAGCTGCCTATACAGCGTGCTTACATCGAAAATCCAGCTGTATTCTAACAATAACTTAGCTCATACCTGTCAACACTCCCGTTTTTCCCGGGTTTCTCCCGTTTTTTAGCCCTCAGCCTATATTATAAGTGCTGCTGCTAATGTTTCAAGTTTTTTATATAAGTAGTTTATCAGATAGATTATAGTCATGTAGGTAGTAGGTAGTGTAGTGTTAGTGTAGGTAAGCCTACCCATATAGATTTTTATTTAAAATTAATTTTATGTTGCTTAATGTTTCACATGCAACAGGTGAGCCAGTGCACAATAGTTTTTTTATGTATTTTAATTTTCTGTGCATAATTTATTTTGTTAAACTACATAAATGCCATAATCTGCAACGTATCCCAACTGTTACAATAAAACATCAATTGAGCAATATAACATGCATTTTTATTCAGTATATAAGCAATATTTTGCTTTTTATGTTAAATTGATACCATGAGAAATTTACATTCTCAGGAAAATAGCCGCTTATCAGTTAATCGTTAATCGATCGATAAGGTTGATCAACTAATGATTAATGAATTCATCGATAATTTGCATCCCTAGTTTTAAGGTATTTTGGGTGGTTGCTATGGTGTTGCTAGGGTGTTCTAAGGTATTTTGGGTGTTTGCTAGGGTGTTCTGGGTGGTTGCTACGGAGTCACATGGACTATTTTAACCATGACTATTTTATCAATGTCTTTACTACCTTTCTGGGCCTTGAAAGTTGCAATGACGTGGAGGGACAGAAAGCTCTCGGGTTTAATTAAAAATATCTTAATTTGTGTTCCGAGGTTTGGAATGAAAAGGTTCTTAATGGAACCATTGATTCCAAAAAAGAATCTTTATTTTTAAGAGTGTGGGAGAAATACTAATAGAGACAACTAAGCCATTGTTGTTTATGAAAAACGTTTAGGATATTAATGAGATATTACTTCAGATTCAGGTGAGATGGAAAAATCCTCAGTTATTGCAACTAATCAAATCAATTAGACAAGCAGCCAGAAAATCTAATCAATTAATTTGTTCAAATCAACCAATTAAACAAGTGCGTGTCAGTAGCTTTGACAAATGTCTCCTCGAACACATCATAAATCTGAGCTTGTTGGAGAGTTAACCCCCCTCAACCCATAGATATCTTTAGACCCATAAGCCTCCAGTGTGTGTGTGTGTGTGTGTGTTGGGGTTGCATTAGAGTGCTTGTCAGAAATATAGTTGTTTTCTGGGAAGGCTGCCGGGCTGCTTGTGGGTTCATGCGTCTCAGAGCAACAAAGCCACAACATCTCTCTCTCTTCTCAGTTTTTTCTTAGACATTAGTGGAATGTTCCTGTATGTTTGAACCTCGGCTGCCGCTTTGATTCTGGCTAGTCGCGTGGTTTGTGCGGTCTGTGTGTGTGAAGCTGAAGTTTGCCAAGCAACAAACTACTCATCATTTAAAGGAGCTGAACTACAGTCAAGCTGCACTTTTAGCACTAAAAGCTCTTCAAAAGCGAGCTAAACACTGTGAGGCTATTTAAAGAGACAGTGTCTGTTTAAATGAGGTGAATTCAAGTAAAGCATGAATTTAAGTTATGACAACATATGTATTTGCATTGCTTTAATGCATCAAAATTTAGCAATTTTCAACTTTTTTTTATTATGTTAACTCATTTTTTTATGTCAGTTTAATGCAATTTAAGTTGAAATAACTTAAACATTCAAGTTCATTGTACTTCAAATTTAAGGCAGCAATTATTTTTCTTTTCTTTTTCTAAGTATTTTTAAGTATTTTCAACTTTTTTAAAATAAGTTAACTCATTTTTTATGTCATTTTAATGTAATTTAAGTTTGAATAAGTTCATTGTACTTAAAATCTATGGCAGCAACTTTGTTTTTTACATTTTCTCCTAATTCTGCAGTCGGAAACAGTATTTGCCTGATTCAAAATGATACATCTCTCTCTACTTTCCTCTCTATCTCCACTGACCTACAAATAAAGGCAAAATAAAAGGACGTAGATGTGGCGGCTTTTACATTTAGGCGGCTTGTGCTTACATGCACATGAGGAAATCAAAGGATGAAGATTTTAATTGACAGCTTTAAACTGACAGAAATTTATTTAGGCTTCTTGTGGGTTTCGTGCATGAGAAAATAAAAGGATGAAGATCTTAAAATAGATAAAATACAGTTTAGTTGGGTTCAAAACCATGGCAAGCAGCAGCATCCAGGGTCATTTAACTAAATATTTTGCTACAAAAGAAATGCATGGACAAATTATTTATTTGAGTTAATTCATATGGATCAACGAACGAACTGATTCGCTATGACTTCACAAACGTATTATGAGAGTGTGTTTGATTTTTGCCTTTGCATGCTTGCACTGTACAGTCAACGCTACTCTGCTTGATGGAGTTAAGCCTATCTAACTATATACTTTTGAGTTGGTTGTTCACACTATATAATGATGGGATGTTTAACAGTTTCGCGTTGTGCCGAGTGCAAATTCCACCCCGTCACTGGGGCGTTATACATGCGGCCATATCTCAAAATACACACTGTGTGTGTAGACGTCTAAACTGCTGTGTGCAGTCATGTGCATGCATGCTATTGTGTGCAGCCCTGTTGTTATTCAGTGTGCGGGAGAGTGTTTGTGTTGTAGTGTGTGTGTGTGTGTGTAATGTGCCCTCTGCGTATGTTGTGTGTCTGTGTGTGTTATGGTCAGTATGTTCTCTATCAGGACAATGGAGACAGGAAATCTGGGAAGGGTGTAATGCAGTTTTGTGTATGTGTGTATGTGTAGCCTATGTTTGTGTGTGTGGCCTCTGATTCTATCAATAGGAAATCCTCCACTATATACAGTATGGGTCAGTAAGAACATGGATTGCTGTTAATTTCCTCTACTGGTGGATTCTATGTTTATCAGACTTAATTAGGAGACCTTTCATCTAAAAATCAAATTACTGTACATTTGAAAAAATGATCCCATCGCTCATCAAACAGCAGGACGTCAATTTTACTGTCCTAATGTGCATATGAGACAAAAATTAAACTCGAAAAAATATATATATAGAAAATTAATATATAGAACCTTTTAGGGATTCTTATCACTTTATGGATTTAGTTTTCATTAATTACTTTTGTTTGAATTCATTTTTAATAAAGTTTTATGCATTTATCAGCTCATAAACATACTTTATCACTAGAACAATCTAAAATAACCCATTAAACATGAAATTATTATGTGAAAAGTTAAGACATTTCTCCTTATATAGAACATTTTTGGCATAAAGGATTCTTTAGAACCATAGAGTTTTATATAGAACCTTAGAAGTCTTTTTGGAGTGAAACGGAACTTGGTTTTATTGATATCAGAAACTGATTTGAAAAAAGATTTGAATTTACCTAGATTACGAAGACAGACATTTTATCCTTTGAAATACTAATGAATTGAAAAATCAAACAACTGCATTTGCTAACTTGTGCTCCGTACAACCAGGGCACTGTGTGAGAAACTCTATCCCACAATGCAATGCGCTCAAAACGACGTTCCATTGACAGCGTGACTAATAAATATCAACCACAAAGTCATTACTTTGTTTGACTGCAAAAAAATATGCTTGTAACTCAATTTGATTGTGTTTTATTTATGAGGTTATAATTGCTGAAATAAAAATGCCCCAAACTGTGGTCATGTGACCATGACATAGCATAGATTACAACATTTAGAGTTAAAAGGTGCGTTCGACTTAAAGCGGCGCTGCGCAGATCTACAGTACTTTATACTTTTTGAACATACCTCCCAAAATCTTGTCAAATGAAACTGGATGAACATTGTGAAAATGATAAACAGGTTTTCAGTTGTTGCCTCTCACACTCAAGAAACTTCACTCATGTTAACTCCCTCAGGACGCCATTATGAAATTAAAGTTGGCGTTAGAGAATGAGGTACGCACCTTTTATATACACTGAGCGTTGTGATTGGTCAGAACACATGAATATGCTCCGCCCACAAATTTTGTTCATGAATTTCACACTGTCCGAAAAGAATTAGAAACATTCAAAAATTATCATCAGGGAATAATAAAGTCCCTGTGAATGTATTATGTTTTGAGGGGCCTTCACACACACACACACACACACACAAACAACACGCATGCACACTCACTCACACACACACACACACACACACACAAACTCAAACACGCACGCACACTCACACACACACACACAAACACGCATGCACACTCACTCACACACACACACATTCTAACACGAATGCACACTCACTCACACACACACACACACAAACACGCACGCACACTCACACACACACGCACACACACACAAACTCAAACACGCACGCACGCACACACACACACACACACACACACACAGAGACACACACACACACACACACACACACACACACACACAGAGACACACACACACACACACAGACAGACACGCACACATACACACACACACACACACACACACACACACTTACTTTATGGTACAAATGACTGTAAACGGCTTAATGAAACATTCACACACATGCAGATCTGATGACAGTCACTTCTCTGACCCAATGACGAGTTTAAAGTCATGTGTTTCACACAAATGGATCCACTAAATTCAAAGGACACACTAACTGTGAAGCTAAGATGTGTCTGTTCTGGCAGAAAGTCAAAGTAAGTGTGTGTGTGTGTGTGTGTGTGTGTAAATGGTTTGCTGATATAATCGGCTTATTCATGTAGTTCAGTCTGCGAGCCACTCCCACACATTTTCCCTGTCTCTCTTCCACACACCACACACACACACACACACACACACACACACACACACACACACACAGACAGACGGATTTCTGTATTTCCTGTCTTTGTGTGAAGGCTACACCAGACATAGCAATTCAACACACACACACTCACACACACACACACATGCAGGACAGGAAAAATGTCCAGAAACAGAGGAAATGTCCAGGGTCAAACTCGCTGTGTAAATGTCTGTCTCTCGCACAACGCGTCTGGGTGGAGATTCGTGAACAGTTTGAGATGTTCTGATGAAACTCTTAAATGTTTGCTATGGGATGATGCACTGGATTTTAATGTTCCTCTGTCAATCAAACTTCACACCGTTTGAATCAACAAAAAAGTAACACAAAAGGAAGCACAAATATAAACACAAAAGATTAACTCAAGAAAGTGCCAGAACAAAAGTTGCACAAAAATAACAACAAAAGTAACACACCAGTTAAAAAACTAATTAGGCGACACAAAAATAACTAAAGCTAAAAACACAAAAATATCTAAAAGACCACAAAGAATCACAATGAAATATAACTAAACAGACATAACATACACACACATTGCACGAACATAGCAAAAAAATCAACTCAAAAAGTAACAAAATGATATAAAAATTACACTTGAATAATAAAATGTAGAAAGTTATACAACAAAATATGATTCAAACAACAAAAATAATGTCTCGCACACAAATGTATATCATTGCAATTAGCAAGCACTACAAGTCGTCTTGTTGTACAAATATCTTAAACATTCTTACATCAAGATGCATTTACTTGAGTAGCAAAATGGTTTCAGATAATAAGTCTTATTTACAGGAACATTTATCAAAAATAATATAACATGGTTCATTATCACTTGCCTTATTAGTTTACATGCACTTACGTAACATGATGTGTGAATGAGTGTGTAGAAAGTTTGCTCAGCATCATCATTAAACAGTGAGAATATGATATTTAACTGGAATAGCGTGTGAGAGAGTGTGTGTGTGTGTGTGTGTGTGGCGGTCGCTGCGGTTGTGTTTGTTTTGGTGACCAGCCATCGTACAGCCGTATTCTGTAGAACGCCATAATAAACTAATTACACATACACACACTGCCAACAGATCTGCACACTCGTCCAGAAATAACATCAGCTTCCTCACTGACACACTACATTACCACCCAAGAGCCACAACACACACACGCACGCAGGCACGCACGCACATACACGCACACTCAAACACACACACATGGACACACACACACACACACACACACACACACACACACACACACACACACACTCACTCAGAGAAACACACACACACACACACACTCAGAGAAATGTGCACACAAACACACACTCAGAGAAACGCGCACCCACACACACAAAGCACACACACACACACACACACACACTCAGAGAAACGCACACACACACACACACACACACACACACATTCAGAGAAACGCACACACTCACAGACACACACACACACACACACAGAGAGAGAGAGAGAGAGAGAAAGGGAGATTGTGTATTAGCTCTGTAACCAGTTGAGATCATTGCAATTAAGCCTGATTATAATGATTACACAAAATTACTAATAAAAGCTGTAAATGTATTTGCGTGCATGAGGTTTTTGTGTGTCCAGCCCTAAAGGCATCACAGAACCCCTCAACACACACACACACACACACACACACACACACGCAAAGCAGTACTGCTAGAATTACATTGGAGAGAAAAAGACCATTCACTTGATTGAGATTCATTTCAGTCTCATTCAGATAATTGCATATGATTACACACACACACACACACACACACACACACACACACACACACACACACACACACACACACAAAGGAAAACTTGAGAGATGTTTATAGACCTGTGCTACATTAAATTACAACAACTACATCAGCCTTTATTAGTCGTGTTGGAATTTAAAGACACACACACAATTGAATTACAGGGGAGAACTCTCCGTTACACACCCTATTGTGTGTGTGTGTGTGTGTGTGTGTGTGAGTGAGTGTGTGTGAATGTGTGTGAGAGTGAGTGAGTGAGTGAGTGAGTGAGTGTGTGTGTGTCAGTGTTTGTGTGTGTGTGTGTGTGTGTGTGTGTGTGACTGTGAGTGAGTGAGAGTTTTGAGTGAGTGAGTGAGTGAGTGCGTGTGTTTGTGTGTGGGTGTTTGTTTGTGTGTGTGTGTGTGTGTGTGTGTGTGTGCGTGAGAGTGAGTGTGTGTGTGTGTGTGTGTGTGTGTGTGTGTGTGTGTGTGAGACTGTGAGTGAGTGAGAGTGTGAGTGAGTGTGTGCGTGTGTCTGTGTGTGAATGAGAGTGAGTGTGTGTGTGTGACTGTGTGTGTGTGTGTGTGTGTGTTTGTGTGTGTGTGTGTGTGTGTGTGACTGTGAGTGAGTAAGAGTGTGTGTCTGTGTGTGAATGAGAGTGTGAGTGTGTGTGTGACTGTGAGAGTGAGTGTGTTTGTGTGAGAGTGTGTGTGTCTGTGTGTGTGTATGTGACTGTGAGTGAGTGAGAGTGTGTGTCTGTGTGTGAATGAGAGTGTGAGTGTGACTGTGAGAGTGAGTGTGTGTGTGTGTCTGTGTGTGTGTGTGTGTGTGTTAAGGCCGCTCAGGACTGTTAGTATTTTTCTGTCTCTGCACATTGTTTTGTAGAATAACACACAATCAGCTGTGTTACATCCATGCAATAGACGGTCTGTTTATTCTGTTTCATTTCCTGAGGTTTCCGTCCCATCTTTATGGCCAGCGAGTCAAACCTGTGTGATATATTATACATGTGACCTCATGAAAACGCCAAGAAAGACTCACAATGAATAGAGGATCATGAAATCATCCAACCTGAAGCACATGAACATCTGGAGCCTGATGTGTAAATGTGGTTCGGCATTAAATGTACACGTTAACCACCGTATGCTGTCACACTATGGGGTAAGTTGTCACAATAGAAACTGCAGGCTTTCTGCAAAATTATGAAACGATTAATTAAAATAGCAAAAATCAAAACATATTTTTCAGTACACCAACTAAATTTGGTCAGTAACTAATTGTGGGCATTTATGGAATTCAAATTTGTTAGCCTACTAAATGAGCGAATGACTATTATGATTGATTTCCACCACAAATTATGGTTTGGTAAATCCTGATATATGACATAAAAAATAAACATTATGACATAAAAAGTCGAAATTATGACAAACTGAGTTATAATTCTAAGATTAAAAAGTCAATTGTTATGACTTTTCATCTCATATTTACGATAAGTATGGCATATTATTTCTTATGGCGCGAAAATCTGCTGTAACCATAGTGACAGTGACGCAATATAAAAATTGATGGCACTCTAAACTGGCGCGAATTCAAATCGTAAAGAGCGTCTTTGTAAGGATTTTATTGAATTTGAAGTGCAGAACTTGAACCAAAAGTTGGAACAGCTAACGTTACTGGAAGACATCGACTGGCTCTAAAACATTTCAGGTGAGAAAACGCACGCGCACGCGCCGCACAGACTTTTGCACCGAATGACGCGACATAAAACTAATGTTAGAGACTTTTAAAACAAGTCCAGGCTGTCGCTGCGAAATAGACCTTATTCAGCGCAGCGACATTGACAGGTATGAAAGCGAAGCTGTGAGGGATAGACTTGCCGTGTTTTCAACGGAATCTGCTGTAAAAAAAAAAAAAAAAAAGGTTTTAATAGGTTTTATGTCTATTAATATTCTTGGAAATATATTTTTGCAGTGTTTCCTCATTTAAAAACACATTAAAACTACAACCCACTGAATACCTGTATGCATATGCCTCACAGTCTCACTTTTATTCGCTTTAAAAGATGGCGCCGCTGTAGTGCCGATCACGGTAACGGTTTCTTTTTAAATTTAGTTCGGGACTTTGTCATACAACAATGGAGCGGAGGATGATCACATTATATGGAAAGGTAATAGTTCCCAGACCAGCTATATGATATTTATTGATATTGATATATATGCGATTGACACTTATGTTAATAACTGAAGTGGGTGTGAACGTAACTGCCTTTAAATAGGACTGACACCAGTATCTTGCTGCTGAATTCTTCCAATAAATTAAATTTCTCTCCATTTTCTGCCTTTTAAAATGTATATTCAGATTGGAGTTGCATACTTGATGTTTTAAATGAATTGTAATTTTAATCTTCTACAACCCAGGTACTGACAATCTGTAATGTGGTATGCAGATTCAGAGACAGAGAGAGTCTCATCTGGTCCTGATTTGTAACGTTTTGGCGACTTCTGTATTAAAGCATGTTGAGACTGATTCTTACACAGCTGTTAACACCCCCCCCCCCCCCCCCCCCCCCACACACACACACACACACACACACACACACACACACACGCTCAGTGACAAGTCCAGGTGGATTTTATTGCTCTGTGGGAATCAGTTCCTACCTCGGTCCACTTGTTGAACTAATAGGGTATTACTGTGTGTGTGTGTGTGTGTGTGTGTGTGTGCTCGATCTCTTACAGCTTGTTTTATAGTGTGTGTGGAACTGACTTTAATCGCTAACAGACATTTCCCATAAAACCATGTTTCTTTGTTTCTTCAGCTACTTTCTACTCTCTCTCTCTCCCTCTGTTCTCAGGCCCAGCCCTCATTATAAGGTCATAGGCTGAGCGGCTCGTCAATCACACACTCATTAGTGCAGTTTAATGACGCTGTGACCCGCCCACCTGCCTCCGGGGGTCCAGCAGGGGAAGTGAATGGGGCAAACGTCTGTATTGTTTCTTCTTGCTGCGAGAGTCAATGGATGTTCAGTGACTGTGTCGGCAGTCAGACGTACAGAAAGAAGGTACCAGTCAAGCATTCACTCGCACCAGGGTTATTATCGTTAACTAAAACTATTGAAATACAATGACATATAAATATTAGATTAGAAAACATAAACTAAATGAACATTTTACATCTAACTAAGTTTAAGTTGAAGCACTGAATGACTAACTGGAAATAATAACTACAACTGGTCTAAAAATTTAAACAAATCTGGGGGATCAAATGGGGAATGGCAAAATTTTGACGACTTCTTCTTCTGAGAATCACTGAAATGTGAAAAGGGTCTGTTTAAAATATTAATCAAACTGTAAAGCCGTGTGTCCACCAAAGCTTTTTTTCCCCTAAGGCTATAGCTTATTTATTGTAATCATTAGTGTTCCTATTATTATTATTCCACTTCCACTCTGGAAGTCTATGGCAGCGCTTTTTGGGAAAGTTATGAAATTTCACACTTAATTCATCATTATTTTTTCCTCTGATTCCTTGGCTTAAGATGATTCGATTGCACACTATGACGTAATTTTTCGTCACGAAAATTTTCCCTCCATTTTGAATTTGAACTTATTTCAAACTCCTCCTTGGCTGTTGCTGCAATTTTCACGAAAATTGAACCAGATCAGCGACAAAAAGTTTGGAATTTGAGTTGATCTGTCAAACCGTTCTCGAATAACGCGCAGGATGAATTCGACGACGAGCGCGTCAAAATGGACGTGAGGCTATATCTCCGAAACGCTTTAGCGTGTTGTGACCAAACTTGGTGTGGGCTATGACAACCATGGCCTGAGGGTACATGCACAGTTTTGGCACAGTGCCACCTAGTGGTCAGGAGATATGAAAACATTAAATTTTTGCTTGTAACTTCTGAATGGTTTTGCCAAAAATCACTTAGATCGTCTTTAGATCGGTTGCAGCATGAGTCGAACGATACCCAATTTTTCCATGACTGTATTCATGATTTTTCAGCCAATTTGCCTAAAGTCTTTAACTGCTCATTGTTGCAGTTGGCCTGATGCTCCCAGCTGTGCTGGCATGACTTATCGTGCTTTCTTTGTGCTTGGCCCCTTTATTGCTGCTTTCAATATTTTTATTTTTTCAATTGTTTTCAATTGGACTGCCACGTATTTGGTTTTGGTATTTGGTTTTGACAAGGTGCTATTTCACACTTGCCTTTTTTTTCTGGACGCCTAGAGCTGAAAAATTTTCAACTTAGTATAAAACGCAGTGCTCATCACTTTCACTTTTTCCCAGCCATCCAATCAGTGGAGGATGGGCGGGACAAAAACCACACCGATCAACCGTAACATCCTACTTGTACAACGGCAACAGACGACGAGAAGAAGCACAGCGACGGAACAAAATCATTTAAAACAAGAGCCAGAGAAAGTTCTTTACATTGTATCTACATTTTTATATTAAGAAACAAACTATCTGCAAAATCTTCCAAACTTCTGCGTATATTCCTAACAACTAAACCGTTTCAAGTGAAAAAACGATGCGCTGTTGCAGCGTTATCGGCCTAAAGATCAAATAAATCTAGTACAGTCTAAAAAATGCTGGGTTGTTTCAACCCATGTTTGGGTCAAATATGGACAAACCCAACCGTTGGGCTTAAAATTAAAAAAAAAATTTAAACCAGCAGTTGGGTTAATCCATATTTGACCCAAACATGGGTTGAAACAACCCAGCATTTTTAGTGTATATAAATAATGCTAAATTAACACACACATGCTGAATGCACATGCAGACACACACCATTGTGTCATTCGTTGTGCTTTTGAAACATTGTTTAAAATATTCCAGGAATTATGGGATACCCTGGCCATCGACCAAGGTCATGGCTTAACTTCTCAGTGGAGTGTGTGAAACTGAGCTGTTCATTCATCGTCACACACACACACACAGAGAGCTAACTAATTATAATGGCTTGAGCCCGTAATAGGCCTGAAACTGTGGATGTGAGTGAGGTCGCAGGTCGAGACCTTCCACCCCTGACAGCTCGTTCGCCTCTCCCGCGCAAGGTCGCGAAAGAGCACGCCTCCCTGACTGCGAGCCGATTGGATCCTGGGGAATTCCTCCGACCGGAGGGAGTGAAGGAACATTCCAGCTCGCGGAGGAGGGATGGAGAGTGATGGATGATGCAAACACAGCGAGAGGAAAAGAAGACAAATTGTTGCGTTCACTGCGGCATCTCTGACCTCAGCCTCGCTAATCGCCGTCTACGGTTTCACGCCGCAGCTGTTGCGTTAGCGGCTATCAGCTAGCAGAGCGCTCACAGACAGAACAGCAGACTGATGCAAATGTGTGTGTTTCTCAGAAAAGCACAAGGTTATTTTCTGCAACACTTTGTTTATTAGAATGACTTGCAAGATTTCTTGCCATTAACTGTAAGATGTTGTGTGAGATTTTTAAAAGTTTTTATGCCATCATGTATGTGTGTATGTAACAGTGTTCCTGCTATAATCAACTGATATGTCTAAACTGAAGTGCCGGTTATGACACGTTGACAGTGCCTATTTTTGATAATCTGCAGTGCTACTCTAGCAAGTGTATTTTCTCTGTCTCAAATAAAAGGATTTTGCTTTACCTATCATATGTGTGTGTTTTTTTGTTGTTTATTTATTTATGAATGAATGAATTTATTTTATTAATTTGTTCATAAGTTAAATTATAAATTATTTTATGAATATATATTTTTAGATGAATAAATGAAGGAAAGGAATGAACGAATTCATTTTCTTATGAATGAATGAATACATTTATTTTATTAATTTATTCATGAGTTAATAAATTATAAATTATTTTATGAATACATTTTTTATATGAAGGAATGAACGGTTCAGTTTTTAATGAATGAATGAGTGAATTAATTTATTTAGTTATGAATTAATTTACATATTTGTGAATGAATGAATTAATTTATTTATTTATTAATGAGTGAATTAATTAATTTATGAATATAGTGAATCATAAGTGAATGAATGAGTGAGTGAATTAATTAATGTATTAATTAATTAAAAATGTATTATGAATTTTTTTTAATAATTAACAAATTTATTTTATTAATGAATTAATGTAATAATTACACTGCGATGAAAATACAAAATAGTGGTACATATTGCTAGCATAATGCAATTTTCTAACACTCATGAGAATACATAACACACAAATACTGTGTAAAATAGTCCATTTATAATTAGATTAAACTATATTTGCCCACTTTTTGTATTTTTTTAAAGCCGGTATAATCGATTCGTCCTGATTTCTGCTGTGAACTCTATATGTGTGTGTGTGTGTGTTATGCTGAGCATCTTGCCGGTACAGTTATTCTGTGGATACAGTGAGCTGTGTGACCTTTGACCTCTAGACTTAATGCATTCAGCGTCTGTTTCACTGTTCAGCATCAGACCTGAATCAGACTGTGTGTGTGGCAGAGAGAGAGAGAGAGAGAGAGAGAGGTAGAGAGACACTAACTCTGTTCTTATAGTGAACACAGACCGCATCCTCATAAGTTACTGATTTAAAATGCTTTACATGGGCAACATAAAATAATGCAAAGTAGATTAAACTATCTGTCATGTTGACATAACTATATTTATAATCAGAATTTCCTCATATTGGATGATTTGTTTTCTTCACCATGCAGGGTATATGCAATGCCAACTTTAAATGTGCCCAAAATAAGGTCTCTTAGTAGGCAGCATAATTATGAGCTTATATATAATTATGCTGTCTACTTTTGAGAAGGTCAGGACCTATGATGCCTTAAAATGCTGCCTAGGTAGGAGACCAGTAGGTTGAAACAGCTAGTTTGAGTGTGCATGAGTATGTATATGTGTGTGTGTGTGTGTGTGTGTGTGTGTGTGTGTGTGTGTGTGTGTGTATGTGTGTATTCAGGTTCATATATACTTTTTTTTCTTGTTTCAGGGGAATAGGGAGTGAGTGGAGGTATTTTGAGAAGGAACAGATTACCCATAATTCATTAGGAAAACTGAACCTGCTTCCTGTCTGGAGTCCCGTTCGCCTCCAAACCCAACGGATCTGAGCAAAGCAGTGAGTGTTGAGTGTTGAGCTGGTCTGGTAAACTCATGTGAGCAATGTAAAGAAAAACTACACACACAGATATCTGAAACTAGTCGGGACACTAAGATACTTGTATTTATATAACACACACACACACACACACACACACACACACACACACACGAACGCACACACGAACACACAAACACACACACACACACACACACAAACACACACACACACACACACACGCGAACACTCACACACACACACACACACACAGAAACACGCGCACACACACACACACACACACACACACACACACACACAATCCCTCACTCACTCACTCACTCTCACTCACTCACACTCACACACACACACACACACACACACACACACACACACACACACACACACACACACACACACACACACACACACTTCAAATAGTTCCCCAGGTTTCACTATTACTGAGGATATTTTTGAGTCATGATGATATTGAAAATGATTTTTACAGGTTTAAGACTTGCAGTTTGACCCTGCATGAAAACATCCTTCCCACCCTGCACATGTCCTGCGTTTGATGGAGGATGCAACCAAAGCCAACAATTTCAAAATGTAAACATGATTTTCTTGTGTTGTGGTGCTTTTATAAAGAGCAGATTTTTGATAGTTATCAGTGTTTTGTTGTGCATGTAAACACAGCCAGCAGTTTTAAACACGGGCGCTGCGGTTACTAACATGTTCAGAGTGGTTATAAGGCTCTTTACTCGACCTTACATTTCTTTTCACCATTTTTGGGTTCTTCAATACTATATTTTTGGAGAATATTTTAATATTCAATGGAAAGGTTCCATGGATGTTAAAAGTTCTTCACGGAATCATGGATTGGGTTTCGGAAGTAAAAACTCCATTCATTTTCTTGGAAACTGATTTTTTTACAATAACTTATCAACTTACTGTGAGCTACGAGGTTGTTAATCGATGGTATTTGCTTCTGTTGAAGCTGTCAGCCGCATGATTTCAGCTTATTTTTTAAAACAATCGTGTTTAACAGCAGAATTGCTGGTGAAAAACTACATTACCCATGATGCTCTACAGAAAATTCCACCAATCAGAGAGTCGAAACAAGCAAAACTCGCCAAAAGATCTCATTAGCTCCGCCCACTCCCATGAAGCACTGCGAGTAACGAGTCTATGTTCTCAAAATACTTTAAATATATATATATATATATATATATATATATATATATATATATATATATATATATATATATATTAGGGATGCACGATATATCGGCCACCATATCGGTATCGGCCGATATATGTTCATTTTTAATGCTGTCATTATCGGCCTAATTGTCTTATTGGGCCGATAATGATAGCATTAAAAATGAACATATATCGGCCAATACCGATATATTAAAGCCGATAAATAGTGTATTATTTCCTTCAGCTGAGACACTTCAGATGCGCACTGTTCAACATGATGATTTTGAATTGCTTGAAATATGATTGGAATCACTTCAAAAAGGAAAATAAAGTTCAGTGCAACATGTGCTGTCATATCGGCTGCATGAAATTATAATGAGAACATCATATATAATGGTATCAATAATGGTGAGACCTTTGTGTTTGTAATCAGGCTCTCAAAAACGATATAAAAACTTGGATTTAGATTTATCAGCCAATATATCGGTTATCGGTATATAAAGAATTATCGGTTATCGGTATCAGCCAAAATTTTCGTATCGTGCATCCCTAATATACTCCATATGCATATTTTGAAATAAACGTAATAAATAAATAGTTTTTATATAAAATCAACATTTTTAAATGAGTAGTGTTATATTTCTCTATCGTTTTTAAATTGATTATGCTGTTCCAAATGCATCATGGGATTTGTAGTTCTTTCCCTCAATAAAGCCGTTTTCAAAATACTTTTTTGCTTCAAATCAAAGCCTGTAATGTTGTGACACTCCTCGTAGCTGATTGGCTTGATTCATGGCTTATAACGCTTTAACAAAGACTTTTGTTAAAAAAAAAATCCCTATGAGAGAATGGAAAAAGTGGCCGGGAACTAATGCACTCTTTATTTTTGAGATTGTAAGTAATATATGCGCATTGTGTCACGTTGGGTCACTGTGTTTTGGGGTGTATCCAACCTGGTCTAATTTAATCTGAGTTTTTGGCTGTGGTCTCCTCACCCAAACTATCTAATTAATTCACTTAGCTAATTAACTCTCCTCGGCCTGAATCTAATTACGCCGGCCGTTCACAGACGAGTAGCTCTAAACAAACATGTTTTATTCCCTCATTTGGGCTTTGCTTTCTCATGTCCTGTCCTCTCTCTCTCGTTCTCTCAGTGTCTGGTCAGTGTATGCACTTGGATTTCACACACACACGCACACACACACACACACACACACACACACACACACACACACGCTCAGGTTTGGTCGGGTTAATGTTTTCTCCTGAACTTATCTTTTCTGTCTGACCCATTTCCTCTGGCTAATCACTTTTGGGAAAGAATCCCAAACTCTCTCTCTCTCTCTCTCTCTCTCTCTCTCTCTCTCTCTCTCTCTCTCTCTCTCTCTCTCTCTCTCTCTCTTCTCTCTCTCTCTCTCTCTCTCTCTCTCTCTCTCTCTCTCCTTCTTCTCTGTTATGGTTTATGTAACTTTAAATTTTTTCAGTCTTGTTTTAGGGGATCAAGCAACACCTACTGTGTCACATTTTATTCGCAAAATGTCTTTTCTGGAAAAACCTGTCGCACACAATCTACTACATGCCGTCTCTGATTGATCGTTTAGACTTTTTTAGCAAGTAAAAGCCTTTTAGTATAATTGTAAAATCAACCTCCTTCAGCTCGAGTCTTTTTGCTGTGAAATCTTTACTGATTTTTATAAAGTAAACATAAGAATACGTTTTATATTGCATGAGTATCGAATATGATCATCAGGCTTTTGATCTCTCAATCATCATTGTATTGCATTGCATTATATGTCTCAAAACTACAGAGCTTTGATCAGATAACTAAGCATATTAAAGTGCCCCTAATATGCTTTTTCAGATGTGATCTTTCATGTAGTGTGTAATAGAGCTGTTTGTGTCTGTAAAAGGTCAAGAGTTTTAAAGATCAGAGTGCAGATAAATGTAGTTTTTGTCTCCTAAAAGAATGAAGTGATTCTGAAGTGAAACGAGTCGTCAGTAATTCAGTCTCACTTCCTGTTGCGTACCCATGTCAGAATGTAGCTCATTAGCATAAAGCCAGCCTGTGTTCTTGATTGGCTGAACAGCGTCTCTAAGCCCCGCCCTCAAACACTGTAGTGTATCTGAGACTGGAAGAGTTCGGTTCGTGTTGTTCATGTGGAGAAGACGCTGTTTTCTGCTGACAAAGCAAATCCACTGTGATGAGATTGATACGGTGAAACCCACGCCATCGTCACTGTTCGTATCACTGTGTGTCAAGAGCTGAGATTCAGATATGATCATGAGCGTTTGCTTTCTGACCAATCACAGCAGACTGGGCCGTCTGACCAATCAGAGCAGAGCAGCTCTCAGAGAGGCGGGGTTTAGAGAGAATGAATCTGCAAACGAAGCGTTTCAGACACTGAGAGAAAAGAGCTGATGCTGCAGGGGAGATTATGATAAAATTAAAGTGTTTTATGACCTTGGATGCATGTAAAACTATTGTAGGAGAAATCAAAACAAAATTAGGAACCTTTAAAATAGCATAAAAGGGGCACTTTAAATATCATCTTACTAAGGCATATTATTGGCAGATATAGATATTTATTTGCATTTTAGTCTGTTATAAAGATTTCATTGATTTACAAGCATCAGAATTTCATCTTTTTGTCCTCTGAATAAATTTGAGCTGTTTTTCCTCTATATTCTCACTATATGAGCCATATGTGTCTAATATGATACTCTACAAAAACGCAAACTTTTTTGAAAGATTTAAAAAAATATATTTTGTCTAAAGGTTTAATAAACTGTTCCAAAAAATATATTTTTTATTATTATTTCATATGTCAGGCTTTGCAGTGTTAAAGATGTTTGTCAAACACTCTCATTTTATCGGAGCTTCTTTTCAGTTTCATTTGCAACCTGCAATGTTTTTTAGCGTCGTTTGAAGTAAATAGTTTAAAAGTCATAATTTTTTCCTTCCCTTAAACCCGTATTAATTTGTTTCTTCAGTGTTTGAGCTTCACAGAACATGATGCTCAGTGTTTAGGGCGGATTTAATTGCACATTTAATACTTCATGTTACAGTTTTAGAACAAACCCTGAGCTGATTGTTTGAGGAATATCGATACAGTTGCAAAAATTCAGCTTCAAATGATGCTATGTCCACTTATAGTCCAAAACTTGGACAATCTGTAACAAGACACCGTATAACGCCTGTCTGAACTGTGTCCCTTGTGAAAACATACACGACCTTTGACCCCTGCGTCTGTTTCGATAGTTTTTTTCACCCTACATCGCTCTGCGCTGCTCTGTTTTAAATCTTTCTGACAGCTCTCTCTCTCTCTCTCTCACACACACACACACACACACACTACGTATTCATCTTCACTTGGCTGTTGGTTGTTGCTGTTTGGATAACTGATAAAACATACAGGCGCCTGCAAGTGTGTGTGTGTGTGTGTGTGTGTGTTGAATGATTGACTGTGGGCACTACAGGTCATGCTTTTTTGTGTAACACACACACACACACACATGGGCACCAGTATTTTGCTCTAAAGTTTGTTTCTGTACACACTACTACTAAAACATTTAACTGAACATATTTACCAAATAAAGACAGATACATATTTACTATAACCTGTTCAAACATCAAGTTACACAAATTATCTGGCCATGTTTGCACATTAGTTATACACATTCATTTGTATTACTTCAACTTCAACTTATTTATTGCATATAGTAGTCAACGCAACATTTATAATTCTCTAATATAATATCTAATGATTTTTAGTAGTTTAAAAATTATTTTTTATTTTAATAGTTTTAGTTTCAATTTGACTAAAAAACACTTATTTAAATCCGTCCTTTAATGAAAGTCTTCTTTTAAGCAGGTGTTTGTTCAGACTGTTCGTGTTTCAGCATGTTCTAAGTTGTGTTTTGACACACACACACACACACACACACTGAGTGAGAAAGACGCACACAGAAAAGGTCAGAGATACTTGACATTTTGTTTAGCATGTCAGTCATCCTTCAGTCTCTCTCTCTCTCTCTCTCTCTCTCTCTCTCTCCTCTCTCTCTCTCTCTCTCTCTCTCTCTCTCTCTCTCTCTCTCTCTCTCACACACACACACACACACACACACACACAGTCCAGCGGGAGTGCTGTGGAATCTGTCCCATAATGCACCATGGGAAACACAGAACTGAGATCTGGTCTGTGTGTATTTTCAGGGTTGTCATTTGTTCAGTGACAGGAGACGGTTGAGCGCCTTTAAGAAAACGTTACACGTTATTTTAAAACATGCTGTTATAAGTGTTTGCATCAGCCTAACATCAGTCTTGGACTCAAGATCCCTTTGAAACTCGTCGGCCGTTCAAGCACGGCTCATATGTACTTGATTTAGTAAAGATTGAAATCTCCAAACCTGTACATTTCAGTGTCACATTTTAAATCTGCAATAAAATCAACAACAACAGTATCATATATTTAGCTAATGTGTGTTTATGCAGGTCAGGCTAACACACGTGTTTTCTAGAGTAAACACTGAATCAATGTTTTATAGTGAATTGCTCCCTTTGATTTTCCTTCAAAAGGTTCATTTCCTCATATTTACTCTATTTTATATTATATATACCACTATTATTTGTCTCTCTCTTTACAGTCAAGCAGTGCCTGTTTTTGTTCTGCTTACTTTGATTATGGGTGTGTGAGTGTGTCTGTGTCGGTTTGTGTGGTGTGTGTGTGTGTGTGTA
This sequence comes from Tiaroga cobitis, assembly GCA_030578255.1. Taxonomy (NCBI): domain Eukaryota; kingdom Metazoa; phylum Chordata; class Actinopteri; order Cypriniformes; family Leuciscidae; genus Tiaroga; species Tiaroga cobitis. The sequence continues at coordinate 45,513,155 of CM060605.1, read as the reverse complement.
TGTGAGTGTGTGTGTCTGTGTGAGTGTGTGTGTCTGTGTGTGTCGGTTTGTGTGGTGTGTGTGTGTGTGTGTATGTGAGTGTGTGTGTCTGTTTGTGTGACTGTGTGTGTGTGTGTGTGTGTGTGTGAGTGAGTGAGTGAGTGAGTGATTTTGTGTGTGTGTGTTTGTGTGACTCTGTGTGTGTGTGTGTGTGTGGGTTTGTGTGTGTGTGAGTGAGTGAATCTGTGTGTCTGTTTGTGTGTTTTTGTGAGTGAGTGTGTGTGTTTGTGTCTGTGGGCCCTATTTTAACGATCTGAAACGCAAGTATCAAGCGCGAAGCGCAAGTGACTTTGTGGGCGGGTCTTGGGCGCTGTTGCTATTTTACCGGCGGGATAAATGACTCTTGTGCCCGACGCAAGTTTAAAAGGGGTTGGTCTGAA
>CM060605.1:45487736-45505236 GCA_030578255.1 Tiaroga cobitis | reverse complement strand
ATATTTTTATTGCTTAGTTTATTGTTAGTAGACAGACAGACAGACAGACAGACAGACAGATAGACGGATAGATAGACAGACAGACTGATAGACGGATAGATAGATAGACAGACAGATATATATATATATATATAGATAGATAGACAGACAGACAGATATATATATATATATATAGATAGATAGACAGACAGACAGACGGATATATATATATATATATAGATAGATAGACAGACAGACAGACGGATGGATGGATGGATAGATTGATAGACAGACAGACGGATGGATGGATGGATTGATAGATAGATAGATAGACAGACGGACGGATGGATGGATTGATAGATAGATAGATAGATAGACAGACAGACGGATAGAGAGACAGACAGACAGACGGAGGGATAGATAGAGAGACAGACAGACAGACGGAGGGATAGATAGATAGATAGATAGATAGATAGATAGATAGATAGATAGATAGACGGATGGAGGGACAGACAGATAGACGGACGGATAGATAGATAGATAGAGAGACAGACAGACAGACGGGGGGATAGATAGATAGACAGACAGACGGATAGACAGATAGACAGACGGATAGATAGATAGACGGACGGATAGATAGATAGAGAGACAGACGGATGGATAGATTGACAGACAGATATATAGATAGATAGATAGATAGATAGATAGATAGATAGACGGACGGACGGACGGACGGACAGACAGACAGACAGACAGACAGACAGACAGACAGATAGATAGATAGATAGATAGATAGATAGACGGATGGACGGACGGACGGACAGACAGACAGACAGACAGACAGACAGACAGACAGATAGATAGATAGATAGATAGATAGATAGACGGATGGACGGACGGACGGACAGACAGACAGACAGACAGACAGACAGACAGACAGACAGATAGATAGATAGATAGATAGATAGATAGATAGATAGAAATGGAGCTCAACAAATGCGCTTTAGTGACAGAGAATATCAATAATAAAGAGCAGTAAATAAGTCAGTCAGACGTGTGTATAAGTGTGGACACTGATCTTGCATCAGAGATAAATCAGACACTGTGACCCAGACGGTCAGCATTGACCCATCAGCAGTGATCTCATCAAACATCATCATACTTTCACTCTCTTTCAACACACTATGTGATCAGTGTCAGCTTTTATCCAGTAGATTCGTCTGTTGCAATGCATATTTGCCTCATCCAGCATTAAGTGTGTAAGAAGACATCATTTCTCTTATAAAATCGACATTTTCAGTGGCTGCCGTTCTAATGCTGCCCAAAAACCCCAACTGAGATCAGTCCGAATCTATTGAAGACACAAATGTGTGTGTGATTTCAACACAAATGACACACACACACACAGTCAGATGAGATCTCACTACCTGGAGCCACAATAATACACCACTGACACACACTGTCATCAGAGACAGAGACACACAATCACACACACACACACACTCACACACACACACACACACACACACACAGAGAGAGAGCGAGAGAGAGAGAGAGAGATCCAGGCATCTAAGTCATGTTAATCACCCATTTAGTAGCTGTGGGGATTTTTCCAAAGCTTTTATGCCGGGTCGGATTTCTCCCTGCAGAGAGCTTCTCACAGACAGCGGGAGTATGTGTGTGTGTGTGTGTGTGTGTGTGTGTGTGTGTGTGACTGTGAATAGAAGTGAACATTACAGCAGATTATTCACTACCCTTTTCTCCCTGCATGCTGTGTGTCTGCTGTTTGTCGTAAATTTGAAATTTGACAAGCTAATTTATTGTAATCCTTGTTTTCTAGATTAATGTCACTATAAATAATCCATTCATAGGAAACACTGAAAAAATGAAACACTGTGACTTTGTGCCGTCAGTAAATCATGTTAGTTTGAGCATCTATCGGTGTGTCGAAACAATGGAAGTTTGTCAGAACGGGCTTGGAAAAAAATATATTTTTTAAATAATTTTAATATTTGTTATAACTTATTTACACTATTATGCATCCATCCATCTCTAGTTAACCCCTGGGTTAGTGTGTTCAGTCCCTGTAACTCAATCTCTTGTATTTGCATACGGAAATTGTAACACAGTATGAGGAAGTTCATAATGGTCATGTGTTGATTTCTGCTTTCCTGTGTTTCCATCGGTGGTGTGCTTATTCCTCAACCTGTCACTCTGGGTTCAGTGTGTGTGTGTGTGTGTGTGTGTGTCATGACCTCTCTTTGTTTTCCTGTCATTCTTTCACTGGGAAGCGAGAGCTCAGGAGGTCAGAGGTCAGAAAGTCAAAGTGTGTGTGTGTGTGTGTGTGAGGAGCTGCACTGGTTTCAGACTCTCTTCCTGCCTTTCACACAGAATAACAAGAGTCAGTGTTACAAAAAAAGCACCATGACATTTCAAAACTGGATTTCTCCATGATTTTCTGAAGAAAGGATGAGTGTGCAAACCTCACACACATGATGTTGTGATGTTGTAGGTGATTACCACAGTGTTGCTGGGTGTTTTCTTCATGTCGAGTACGCAAACTCAAGTCTCGTAATACTCTGGTCTGTATATATGGATCAGGTCCTTCAATGTGGGACTTTATGGTCCGGCAACACATGATTTGACGAATCACTGATGTCTGGATATGCCTTTGACTTGCTCAGTCGGGGGTTAAAAGACAATTAATATTCAGTAATATTACTGAATTGAGCTGGATAATAACACTCGCTTCACAACATAGACAGTTTACACTGCTATTTTCCTATTTATTACAGTGAAGCTGCTTTTAAAAGCACAATATAATTGATCTGACACATTTTTGTCACTTTCTGTCTCCATCTGGTACTGTATCATAGTGCCACTATGCAGAAGTGTGTGTTTTGTTTGCTCTTCATTGCATAAGTCCACACACTATTTTCCACAATGCTCCCCTCTTTTTCTCCATAGAAGTTTCCGTGAGCGTTGAACATTTCCCGGGACCAAAGTGTGCTGGTTGCTGTGGCAGCTAATCTCTGTCCGTCACTGTGGAAACACACAATGGGACTCAGGACAGCTGGAGTGTGTGTGTGTGTGTGTGTGTGTGTGTGTGTGTGTGTGTGTGTGTGTGTTCGGAGGGAGAGCTTGTCTCTATTTGTAAAGGATAATATCCGAGGGTCTCCTGGTGTCTGCTGGAAAAGAGTCGTGTGGAGCGCAATCTGTGTGTCGGAGTTGTCGAGGTGTGTGTGTGTGTTGTAACACAACTAATCTCCTGAACTACCACCTCATCATTTAACATGATACTAACACACATCAAAGCTCTGCTGTGGGCCACACACTCTCTACTGTGTGTGTGTGTGGGGGGGGGGGATTATGCAATTACATTTCCCTCTCGTTTTCACTCATTCCTGTGTGATGTCATCACCTCAAGTCTTCCTTTCATGTCTTGTATTTCTCTCGGTGTGTGTGTGTGTGTGTGTCTGTAGGTAACTGTAGCTTCTGCTTCACTCGTATCTGTGTGATGTGGAATGACATTGTACCTACACTGCAAAAAAAGATTTTCTTACTCAGTGCCTTTGTCCTGTTTCCAGTTCAAATATCTAAAAATGATTAAATCAAGATACATTTACTTGAGAAGGAAAACAACTTAAGATTAGTGCTGTCAAATCGATTAAGCGCATCTAACAAAAGTTTGTATGCATGTACATATATATATATATATACCAACACACACATGTGTTTATTTGTATATTTATATAACATATATGTTTGTAAATATATAAAATGTGTGTGTATATACATATATATACACACACACACACACACACACATACAGTATATATATTTACAAACACTTATGTTATATGTGATTACAGTTTTTTTCAATTGTTTACACGCAATTTTGAAAACCGGGTTCTTTTTTTCAAAATGTAATCACAATTATCCAAACACCACACTTAATTGGCATAATTCCTAGATTGTTTGCAAAATGACACACTTCTGTCAAAACATACACACTTCAGTCAAAAGATATACACATATTTGTGAAAATGCTATTAGTTTTCATTTAACCAACACAGTCCTCAATGATCAGACACTATTGCAACCAGTTTCACACTGCTGTGATAAATAAAAAACACACTTGTAAAAAAACTATTTTTAGGAAATAGCATGTGCTAGATTTTTGGCCAGACATTGTTATGTAAGGGATAATTTAGATGAAAAAAAAATTGTGACAAACAAACAACATTCTTCATGATTAGTTTGAGATATAGGGAGAATGTACACAAATAGGCCTACTATAAACTTACCAAGCACTGCACAACACTGATTTCTGCAGACTCATATTTCAAGTATTTATTTACAGTATTTCTTACCATAATCAGTTACAGTAATCAACCAACAATGAAATCTGTAGACAAATAAAAATTACTGCATGAAGTACATACAGTTTGACTCTGAAGAAAAACTACTGTAAAAGCAACAAGAATACTGTAACTCTTCAGTTACTGTATCAACCAGAGATTTGGTTGAACTCTTTGTCCAGCTTCCATCGGTGTCAGTCCATGGTTGATAACATGGTCAATAGTGTTGCACGGATTTCTTGAGTCAAATTTGGTTCCTCGTCTTCTTTGTTCAGGTTATGTCAACTCTACAAGTCCTTCTCTACCTCTTCCTCTACCTAGGCCTCTTCCTCTATCTCCTTCTCCTCTTCCTCTACCTAGGCCTCCTCCTCAACCTCCTTCACCTCTTCCTCTACCTCCTTCACCTCTTCCTCTACCTCCTTCTTCTCCTCTTCCTCAACCTCCTTCACCTCTTCCTCTACCTAGGCCTCTTCCTCTATCTCCTTCTTCTCCTCTTCCTCAACCTCCTTCACCTCTTCCTCTACCTAGGCCTCTTCCTCTATCTCCTTCTTCTCCTCTTCCTCTATCTCCTTCTCCTCTTCCTCTACCTCCTTCACCTCTTCCTCTACCTCCTTCACCTCTTCCTCTACCTCCTTCTTCTCCTCTTCCTCAACCTCCTTCACCTCTTCCTCTACCTAGGCCTCTTCCTCTATCTCCTTCTTCTCCTCTTCCTCAACCTCCTTCACCTCTTCCTCTACCTAGGCCTCTTCCTCTATCTCCTCCTTCACCTCTTCCTCTACCTCCTTCTCCTCTTCCTCTACCTCCTTCATCTCCTCTTTGAGCTCCCCCTCTTATTCTCACTCTTCTTCTTCTTCTTCTAGCTCCTTCCATTTTCGTTGAAGACAGGTGAACTCACCTGCTGCCTTTTATAGCACACCTGAGTGCTGCGTTTTCAAATTAGCACATGTGTGCTTCCACGCCTGATGGATGTGCATATTCAATTCATTCATTAGTGTGGTCAATGGCAAACCGGGGCTTTGTAATGACAAGGAAGTAACCTCACAATTCTTATCTGTGTCTAAGGTGTGAAAATGTGTGTAGAGTTTTACAAATCACTATGTGTAATGTTTTGCAAAAAGGGTGAAGCTGACAATGTGCTTACAATTGTGCAAATCTAGGCTGGTGTTTTGCTCCTTGGGTGTAAGGTTTTGCTAATAGTGGGAAAGTTTTAATTTTAGTGTATAAGCAATTTAAAAAAACTGTAATCGATTTGATACTTAGCCTTGTTTTCTGAAACATTTATGAAAATTAAAGCTACACTGTGTGATTTTTACCCCCATCTAGCGGTGAAAAGGTATATGACCATCCAGGGAATATTACTTTCTGTTCCTCTCAATTCCGATTTCGTTTTAACTCTTACGGTGGCCAATGTAGTCCAAGATTAACATGGCTTCCAGTTCGACCTCGTCCATGAGTGTTCCTTCAAGTGATGAGGTTATTTTAGAAAACTATTATAATTTGCAGTAATTTAATTTTTAACAATACTTTTCATCATTGACGCGAGGAAACCTATCCTAGATGTCGTTCTAGCGTTATGCACAGCACACCATGATATAATTAGCCAAGCAACAATAAAACTTACAATATACACAAATAGGCTTAATTAACGTTGCCTGTCGAGAAGAAAGCAGGCAACGTCGGCGTCCTTTTTAAAATCGTTGCTCGTCATGAGCTCTTTCCATCTTGGAAAGGCCACTCCAATATTTACCTTTGTCTCGTTGATTTGCCTGTTGCGTTGCCGTCTTAATTCTCTTTTTCGTTTCCTTGGCGACTCTGATACGTATCCTCGAGAATAAGAGTGATCCTCCATTAGCAACAGACTTTCAAAAAGGCTTTCAGGTTTTTATATATCAGTCTCAAGCAATCCCCCTCTTCACATTCGACACGGTGCCATCGAGTGTTAAAACGCGAAAGGCGAAGCTTGAATTAACGGGTATGTCCTAAGGGTGGGCGCTATACCGGTATGAACGTGAATACCGGTATTATGTTGTGCCATGATATGGATTTTGCGATACCGAGGATACCGTATTCATAAATTCAAATTTTGCAGTTATATTGTTTTGTTCAATTTGTTACTCTTTACAACTGTTAACACTAATGACGATACAGAATCGAATACACTGTTTAAGGAAACGGCTGATTTGGCGCTTTATACGCGTGAAGTTGCTGAGGCGATTAACCGCTGTCCTGTGACGCGTTCAATGAAGGACCGTAACGTAGAACACATCGCTAGTGCTTAGCGGCTGTTCATAAAGGATGCATCTTTTGCGGTGGAATGGGAAATAACAAGGTAATGAGACGCAAGTTTGACTTTTAACTTGAGCGCAGCGTTTTTAGAATGCCGTTTCATTTGTGAGACGCGTGTGCAACACCAAAACAAGTTCGTCAAGCACAAAAAAAACGTTAAAGTTCTAGGCTACTGTATGTTTGAGATGTCATGTTTTCATGAAGGTTGAAAGACTAAAAGCTGCTATTATTATCTTTGTTTTTACAAAACATTTACTGCTAATAATATTATCCACGTGGAGACATTTCCCCGCAATGTAACGTTAGGCTATGAATAACAGGAGGACACGACACACACACATAAGCGCGCGCATACACACACACTGGTCTTCTGGGGACTCTCCATAGACGTAATGGGTTTTATACTGTACAAACTGTTGGCCTTTATTATGTCTCCTTACACTATTGAATTAGTTTGTATGAAAATTTTCATTGTTTTTCTTGTATACTTTTAAGTTCTGTTTATTTGATGCTTTGTTCAATCTAAAACCATTATTTTATTTTTATTATTAAGATGTCTGCACAAGAGTTAACTGTAATCTGTGCAAACATTAAACTTAAATTAAACGTCTCGCTTTGGTCTACACTGGACGTGTTCTGCTCGCTCTGCTAAAGCTAAACTATAACAACAGATATTCCCGAACACAGAGCACACCCGAAGACGGCTCTCACTCAGAAATCAATAAAGTCTTCATTCGCTGCCGGTTCTCATTATGACAAGACGAGCAAAAAGTGGAAAGACATAACAAGTGCATTCAGGCCTACCTCATGTTGCACGTTTGCACTTTTTGAGAAAAAAATGGCACAATAAAATAAAATAAAAACATTTCAGGTCTATGTCCAATGAAATGCCTCACCTTTTTCTAGTTATCTAGTGTTAAAATACATATTTTCCCTGTAATTTAACTAAGGTGTACTAAAATGTGATTCCAATTTTTTTTCTCATATCGCGATATAATATCGATATCGCCCGGACAGTGAAAAATATCGTGATATGAATTTTTGCTCATATCGCCCACCCCTAGTATGTCCCTCTTTGGCTAATGTACTTTCAAGATGGAGGGGCAACATGGCGACCGACATTAGAACCCCTCACCCGTATGTATTTTCAATGGCATATTATACACTCACGAGAATACTTTATTACTTGAACGAAGTAAATATACATTAATGAGCACATATATTTTTTGAAAGAACTAAGTGTTTTTAGCTAAGAAGAAACTAAAAAAGTTACACAGTGTAGCTTTAAGTGAGTTTTTGCTTAAAACAAGAACATATATTTATCAATGGGGTACAAAAAATAATTCAAACTTAATCATCTGACCCCACTGATAGATGAGCATAAACTCACTTAATTTTTGATAATTTTTTTTAGAAAACAAGACTTAATATCTTAAGTAATGTAATGTACACACAGACATACAAGACACACACACACACACATATATTTACAAACTTTTATGTTAGATGCAATTAATCGATTTGACAGCACTAATCTTAAGTAATTTTCGTTCTCAAGTAAATGTGTCTTAATTTTTTTAGACATTTGTACTGGAAAACAGGACAATGATAGTGAGTAATAAAATGTTTGATTTTGTAGTGTACAGCCACATTTTCATTTTTGATTTACTCAACCTCATGTCACAAAAGGAGATGTTTAGCAGAATGTCCACTTTGCTTTTTTCCATATAATGAGAGTGGATGGGGACTGGAGCTGTCAAGCTGCACAAATGTCAAAACAGCACTATGAAAGTTTCATAAAATGGAGAAAAGACCAAAAATGAAAGTCTTTTTTCTCTTCTTGCATAGATCTCAAATGTCATTTGTTCATAAAAATATTCATACTAAGCCGTATCACACCAGATTATGCCTTCTGAACACTTCAAATATCGTCGCATGGACCACTTTTATGGGGCTATTTTGTCATTTATGGTGATGTAGTGAACATCCACTTTCATTGTATGCAAAAAAGTAGCTTGTGCTTGCTTTAAAACAACACCTCTCCCTCTCGCTTCTTCACCTCCGCGTCCTCTTCCTCCTCCTCTTCCTCCTACTTCTTCACCTCCGCGTCCTCTTCCTCCTCCTCTCCCTCTCGCTTCTTCACCTCCACGTCCTCTTCCTCCTCCTCTCCCTCTCGCTTCTTCACCTCCACGTCCTCTTCCTCCTCCTCTTCCTCCTACTTCTTCACCTCCGCGTCCTCTTCCTCCTACTTCACCTCCGCGTCCTCTTCCTCCTCCTCTTCCTCCTACTTCTTCACCTCCGCGTCCTCTTCCTCCTCCTCTCCCTCTCGCTTCTTCACCTCCGCGTCCTCTTCCTCCTCCTCTCCCTCTCGCTTCTTCACCTCCACGTCCTCTTCCTCCTCCTCTTCCTCCTACTTCTTCACCTCCGCGTCCTCTTCCTCCTCCTCTTCCTCCTACTTCTTCACCTCCACGTCCTCTTCCTCCTCCTCCTCCTTCTACTTCTTCACCTCCACGTCCTCTTCCTCCTCCTCTTCCTCCTACTTCTTCACCTCCACGTCCTCTTCCTCCTCCTCTTCCTTCTACTTCTTCACCTCCACGTCCTCTTCCTCCTCCTCTTCCTCCTACTTCTTCACCTCCGCGTCCTCTTCCTCCTCCTCTTCCTTCTACTTCTTCACATCCACGTCCTCTTCCTCCTCCTCTTCCTCCTACTTCTTCACCTCCACGTCCTCTTCCTCCTCCTCTTCCTTCTACTTCATCACCTCCGCGTCCTCTTCCTCCTCCTCTTCCTCCTACTTCTTCACCTCCGCGTCCTCTTCCTCCTCCTCTTCCTCCTACTTCTTCACCTCCGCGTCCTCTTCCTCCTCCTCTTCCTCCTACTTCTTCACCTCCGCGTCCTCTTCCTCCTCCTCCTACTTTTTCACCTCCGCGTCCTCTTCCTCCTCCTCTTCCTTCTACTTCTTCACCTCCGCGTCCTCTTCCTCCTCTTCTTCCTCCTACTTCTTCACCTCCGCGTCCTCTTCCTCCTCCTCTTCCTCCTACTTCTTCACCTCCGCGTCCTCTTCCTCCTCTTCTTCCTCCTACTTCTTCACCTCCGCGTCCTCTTCCTCCTCCTCTTCCTCCTACTTCTTCACCTCCGCGTCCTCTTCCTCCTCCTCTTCCTTCTACTTCGTCACCTCCGCGTCCTCTTCCTCCTCTTCTTCCTCCTACTTCTTCACCTCCGCGTCCTCTTCCTCCTCCTCTTCCTCCTACTTCTTCACCTCCGCGTCCTCTTCCTCCTCCTCTTCCTCCTACTTCTTCACCTCCGCGTCCTCTTCCTCCTCCTCTTCCTCCTACTTCTTCACCTCCACGTCCTCTTCCTCCTCCTCTTCCTCCTACTTCTTCACCTCCACGTCCTCTTCCTCGGCCTCCTACTTCTTCACCTCCGCGTCCTCTTCCTCCTCCTCCTACTTTTTCACCTCCGCGTCCTCTTCCTCCTCCTCTTCCTTCTACTTCTTCACCTCCGCGTCCTCTTCCTCCTCTTCTTCCTCCTACTTCTTCACCTCCGCGTCCTCTTCCTCCTCCTCTTCCTCCTACTTCTTCACCTCCGCGTCCTCTTCCTCCTCCTCTTCCTCCTACTTCTTCACCTCCGCGTCCTCTTCCTCCTCCTCTTCCTCCTACTTCTTCACCTCCACGTCCTCTTCCTCCTCCTCTTCCTCCTACTTCGTCACCTCCGCGTCCTCTTCCTCCTCCTCTTCCTCCTACTTCTTCACCTCCACGTCCTCTTCCTCCTCCTCTTCCTCCTACTTCTTCACCTCCGCGTCCTCTTCCTCCTCCTCTTCCTCCTTCTTCTTCACCTCCGCGTCCTCTTCCTCCTCCTCTTCCTCCTACTTCTTCACCTCCACGTCCTCTTCCTCCTCCTCTTCCTCCTACTTCGTCACCTCCGCGTCCTCTTCCTCCTCCTCCTCCTCCTACTTTTTCACCTCCGCGTCCTCTTCCTCCTCCTCTTCCTCCTACTTCACCTCCGCGTCCTCTTCCTCCTCTTCTTCCTCCTACTTCTTCACCTCCGCGTCCTCTTCCTCCTCCTCTTCCTCCTACTTCTTCACCTCCACGTCCTCTTCCTCCTCCTCTTCCTCCTACTTCTTCACCTCCACGTCCTCTTCCTCCTCCTCTTCCTCCTACTTCTTCACCTCCACGTCCTCTTCCTCGGCCTCCTCTAATTCTCACTCTTCTCACTCATCCTGCTCCCTCTATTGTACTCCACACGGACAGCTTACCTGTGGCTTATTTATAGTGCTTAGGCTGATTGCAAAGTGAACTAATTATCTAAAACAGTTTTCACATGTGCCAGTGTGCCAGACAGTTGGCAAAATAGTGTAAATAATAGCCATACATGTGAATAGTTTTAATAGGAGTGTGTTGATCATTTGGAAATTGAGTGTAAAGCAGTGGATTGTACCTACAGTTTTGCAAAGTGTGTTACAAAATTGCAAACTGAGTGCAAAGCAGTGTTTGTGCTTTTAGTTAAGCAAACTCAGTGAGTGGTTTTGCTATAAGTATTAATAGTTTTAGAAATTGTGCTATAAGAATCACGGTTAGGGTTTAAGCGTTCAGAAAAAAACTGTAAACTAGTCACATTTCAACAACCCTTGATAACTAGTCACTATTAAACTGCCCTCATATTCAAACTGAAGTGTGTCACATGGAAACTCTCCGTCAGTGAATCGCTATGAAAGTACAGTCGTATTTCAGCCCCTGATTCTCTCACACAGAAGTGACTCTGCTAACGGATGGTTCACGTTATTTCATAAAGCGAATTACGAAACTACAATTTTCCTAAAGTTACTGTTCCACCTCATACGAGCCGCTGCCAGCATTCATCCCTGCTTTCATTACTGCGCTTCAGAGTCTCACACGGGACGAGTCTGAGCCCAAAACAGCCCTCTGTGTTTCAGCTACACACCAGTGGACGATGACATCACTGTGAGGGCACACACACCTCAGGCTATGTGTGTGTATATGTATGTGTGTGTGAGTGAGTGAGTGAGTGAGTGCGTGCATGTGTGTTTGTGTGTGTGTGTGTGTGTGAGTGAGTGAGTGAGTGTGTGTGTGAGTGAGTGCGTGCATGTGTGCTTGTGTGTGTGTGAGTGAGTGCATATGTGTGTGTAAGTGAGTGCGTGCATGTGTGCTTGTGTGTGTGAGAGTGAGTGAGTGCGTTCATGTGAGTAAGTGAGTGCGTGTGTGTTTGTGTCTGAGTGCATGTGTGTGTGTGTGTGTGTGAGTGCGTGTGTGTGTGTGTGTGTGTGTGTGTGTGTGTGAGTGTGTGTGTGTGTGTGTGTGTGTTTTCCGGCCATCTTAAGTTTCCTCCGCAGTGGAGCTCCAGGCCTCTGGCTGTCGTGTGTGCGTGTGTGTATGTGTGTGTGTGTGTTCCTCGGCTGTCATGCACTCATAGAGCTGGAACATGTTTCTTGAGTAGCTTTTAACAAGCGATCACGTTTACCAACTGACTCACACTGACTAATGCAATACAACACTGCACACCACATAAAACACACACACACACACACACACACACACACACACAGTTAGTGAGGAGAGTCACGCTAATGGCTTAGAGTGCATGTAGTTTATGCTATTTAGATGAATGGTATATAGATATACATAAGCGTGCAAAAGTTTGGGGTTAGTAACTTTTTTGTTATGTTTTTGGAGAAGTCTCTCATGCTCGTATTTGATAAAAAATACAGTAAAACAGTGAAATATTATTACAGTTTAGAATAACTGTTTTCTATGTGAATATACAGTAAAGTGTAATTTATTCCTGTGATCAAAGCTGTATTTTCAGCATCATTACTCCAGTCTTCAGTGTCACATGATCCTTCAGAAATCACTAATATGAGGATCTGATGCTCAAGGAACATTTATGATTATTATCAATGTTGAAAATAGTTCCCTTTCAAGGGAACTTCGAGCTGCGTTTGAGACGCGGTGGGAACGCTCTGCGTGATTGCGTCATGAAGCACGTGTAAAATCAGTCCAATGGAAGCCCGATACGTCATGGGTGACGTCATAGACCAGGAAACTATAAAGCACCCTTGAAAACAGACCGCGACAGCTTCTGTAGTCTTCAGCAAGCGCTCTCTGTGATTCTGTCCTTGTCTATTTATTGTTGTTTGTCAAGCCCAATATATATATCACTATCTATCATTATGGCGAGCAAAGCAATATTATAGACGTTGTGTTGTTCCCTGCCCTCGTTACATCACGGGTGGGGACACACATCAGCTTTTTGTTGCTGTTTGGGAGTGGAGCATGCAACAGTCATTTCTCGAGGGATCTGACTGTGCATTGCGAGAAGCTGTCCGTGAGGACGCTCCGCTCCCGCCGGGCGTTCTTCGAGGAGGACGGTTCGGTTCGCGTTCCCCGAGCGGGTCTCTCTGTTGCCGAGGCTCGGAGACGGCTCGTATTTCGGGGTTCGTAAACGGATCTGACAGCGGGGGTTGGGACGGGCTCCGCCCTTTCTCAGCTTTCACATGCCAGATCTAGTGTGCTGCGATTTCCAGTTCCGAGGAATTGGTATCGTTAGTGTTTTGTTTTAAAAGAAGGAGAACAAAACAAATACAAATCTTTATAAAAAGGCAGATGTTTGAGTTTTCAATGAATACATTTTCCAGCTCATAACTCTGTTGAATAAAGAGGAGCTTTTTTAAAGAAAATAAAGAAGAGTTTGTTAAAGATGAACTGTATCTTAAACAGGGAAAACTCTGTATCTCAGCCTCCTCGTCGGGGACTGTGGTTTTTCCCTATCTCCACACTGAGGTGTCGAGATCGTGGAATAAACCGGTTTGTATTTTATGTGTTTAATCCCCAGATGTCTGACTATAGTAATGTTTGGGTATTAAGTATCATAGTATGACATTGCCTCGGGTTAAAGAGACGCTTACGAGCTTTCTCTCTCCCGAGTCGGCGTCATCGTTATTAACCCCGACGTTACCCACCAGCCATCTTAAATAATGAATACATTTTTTATTAGGCAGCGCTGGTGGGTAAAGTATGTAAGGACATGGATGAATGTGAGGGGCGACTCTCTGAGGAGGGTCGCAGCGCTGCCAGTTCGGTTGTTTCCTGCTGGTGGCCACAGAGTGATATATGTATGTATATATATATATATATATATAAGTTTTTCTGATATAAAGATAAAGGAAAATAAATATATAATTATGTCTGTTCTTCTGGACGCTCCGCTTTCAAGAAAACTGAGATATAAACCTTTCATCATTCTTCCTCACCAATCTAATGTTCCTGAGATATTAAGCTCCTCTCAGCACAAAGTGCAAAACAGAGCGTCGCCATTCGGGCTCCTCCGCAATTGAGGGGTACCTGGGTGGCGGTCGCAGTCTAGCCAGTTAGAGACATGCAAGATCTGAGGACTGTTTTATCTCTAAAATAGCTTTGACAAAGAAGCCCTGACGCCGAGGCGATCAGGCTTCTAAGGGTGGTCCCCTCTGGGGTAGGGACGGTTTTGAGAAATCGTTTCTCCTCAGCGCCCTTTGGGGTGCGACTCTCTGAGGAGGGTCGCAGTACTGCCAGTTCGGTTTCCCTGCCGGTTCGCCGTTTCAGGGCACCAAGGTGTCAGTGTCCCCAAACGAGCCTTCAAATAAGAAAAAAGAAGAGCAGTCAGTTCGGTTTCCCTGCCGGTTCGCCGTTTCAGGGCGCCGAAGTGCCTGCTTTTTTCAACGATCCTCCGAGGAGGGTCGTAGGAACTGAGCTAGTTAAGAGGTAGGCAAGATCTGAAGACTGTCATCATCTCTAATAAAGCTTAGACAAGAAGTCCTGTCGCAAGAAAACGAGGCTATCAGGCTTCTGAGGGCTCCTCCGGGGCAGGGACGGTTTTGAGAAATCGTTTCTCCTCGGCGACCTCTGGGGTGCGACTCTCTGAGGAGGGTCGCAGCGCTGCCAGTTCGGTTGTTCCCTGCCGGTTCGCCGTTCAGGGCACCGAGGTGTCAGCGTCCCCATACGATCCTCCGAGGAGGATCGTAGAGCGGTCAGTTCGGTTGTTCCCTGCCGGTTCGCCGCTTCAGGGCACCGTAGTGACTGTTCAACCAAGGGACGGTTTTGAGAAATCGTTTTTCCTCTGGGGTGCAACTCTCTGAGGAGGGTTGCAGCGCTGTCAGTTCGGTTGTTCCCTGCCGTTTCGCCGTTCAGGGCACCGAGGTGTCAGCATCCCCATACGATCCTCCGAGGAGGGTCGTAGAATGGTCAGTTCGGTTGTTCCCTGCCGGTTCGCCGCTTCAGGGCGCCGTAGTGACTGTTCAAATAAATCCAGAGGCCAGTCTTGAGAGACTGGTTCCCCTAGTAAATTTCTGGCAGCGTGGAAACTACTGCCACATATTTCTCAGTGGGTCCTGCACACTATAGAAAAGGGTTTCAGAATTCAGTTCGGTTCTCGTTCGCCCAGATTTCTAGGGGTCCTCCTTTCATTGGTGGACCCTGAGCAGGCTTTGGTTATGGAGCAGGAAGTACTATCACTTCTGCAAAAGGAGCTGTAGAAGGGGTTCCTCCTCCCAGCAGACAGCCATTACTTCATTGTTTCCGAAAGAGGATGAGGTGTTTCCCGAGGTTTGCTTTCGGGGGCGAAGCATACCATTATTGGGTTCTTCCATTCGGCCTAGGTTTATTACCCCACACCTTTACAGTATGCGTGGATGCAGCTCTGGCTCTTCTGAGACTCCAGGGCATTCGCGTATTATACTACATCAATGATTGGTTGTTCCTAGCTCAATCTGAGTTTATGGCAGTTCGGCATCGAGATGTCGTTCTGTCTCATTAAGGATGTTGGGGTTGCCTCTCAACGCCAAGAAGAGTGTGCTCTGAGGACCACTTTTCTAGGTGTAGCAATTCTACAGCAAACGTAATGGGGTATATCTAGGCCAGTCACTCACTGTGAAACAGTTTCAGATGGGTGGGTCTCATGGCAGTTGCGTCCAACGTTTTACTTTTGGCCTTCTGTTCATCAGGACCAAGGGGTTTTCTCCGAGGGGAAATACGTTTTCGCATGATCAAGGTCACGCGGCTATGCCTTCGTGCTTCGGTCATGTGGAAGAACCTTGGTTCCTCGCCCAGGCCCAGTGTTGGGGGCTTCTTGTCGACGCATATTGCTATCGACGGATGCTTCCCTCACAAGTGGGGGCGATCATGAGTGGTTGCTCGGCGAATGGCGGACAACACACTGATGGTCTCGTATATCAGAGCAGATATCCTGTTGAGGCAGGGGCTGAGGCCCAGGGGATTGGAGACTTCACCCCGAGGTGGTGGAGCTTCTTAGGGAGTACTTTGGTCTAACTAAAGTCAAGTCGACCTTTCACATCGTTTGTACAACGCATTGCTCTATATGGTTCCCCCTCACGCAGCCAGCTCTTCGCGGACTGGATGCGATGGTGCAGGTGTGGCCGAGGCTGCACCTGTACGCATTTCCCCCGATATCTATGCTCCCGGAGGTTCTGGAAAGGGTTCGCCGGGAAGGGGCCCGTCTGTTACTAGTAGCCCCTTTCTGGCCGACTCGAGTTTGGTTCTCGGACTTGGTGTCTCTTCTGAGCGGCTCTCCTATGGAGATTCCAATCAGGAGGGACCTGCTGTCCCAGGTAGAGGGCACGATATTTCACCCTCGACCGGAGTTGTGGAAACTGTGGGCCTGGCCTCTGAGGGGGCCAGGCTCATAGAATCCGGTCTCTCGACTGAGGTCGTTGAGACCATTCTCCATTCCAGAGCCCCTTCCACGAGAAAACTGTATGCGCTGAAATGGAAATTATTCTCCACCTGGTGTGGTGAGCGTCAGTTAGATCCTGTTAACTGCCCTGTTGGTTCAGTTCTCGATTTTCTGCAAGACCGTTTCTCTGCTGGATTATCTCCTACCCCTCTGGGGGGTACTTCTATTGGGAGAGATCCTCTGATTACTCGTTTTCTCCGTGGTACATTGAGGTTGAGACCTGCACTGCACTCCAGAGCACCGGCTTGGGATTTAGCCATTGTACTTGAGGGTCTGGCTCTGGCTCCGTTCGAGCCCATTGAAGAGGTTTCAGAAAAATTCCTCACTTTGAAAGCTTTATTTCTCCTTGCTATTTCATCTATCAAGAGAATTGGAGATTTACACGCCCTGTCGGTTGCTCCGTCATGTTTGGAATTTGCACCTGGTATGGTGAAAGCATTTCTATACCCTAGACCAGGTTATATTCCTAAGGTCCCATTCAATGTTGGGGGCCCAATAGTGCTGCAGGCCTTCTTTCCTCCACCTTTTAATACCCCAGATCAGGAACAATTAAACCTGTTATGTCCAGTTCGGGCATTGGATGCCTACGTTCACAGAGCTGCCCTGTGGCGTAAGTCAGAGCAATTATTTGTATGTTTTGGGTCACTCAAAAGAGGGTGCCCTGCATCTAAACAGGTTATGAGCAAGTGGATAGTCGAGGCTATTTCACTAGCTTATGAAGCGGCCGGTCAGCCTTCACCTATGGCTGTACGGGCCCATTCTACTAGGAGTATGGCGGCCTCTACGGCCTTAATTTCGGGTGTTTCCCTTCTTGACATTTGTAATGCGGCAGGTTGGTCCTCTCCACATACATTTGTCAGGTTTTATGACATTGACCTCTCCACTCCTGGGGCGAGGTTGCTGGCTTCTAGTGTGCGCAAGGACTTCACACAGAACGGGCATTTGTCACTATGGCGTAGTGGGTATGGGGTTCCCACCGCGTCTCAAACGCAGCTCGAAGTTCCCTTGAAAGGGAACGTCTCAGGTTACGTATGTAACCCTGGTTCCCTGAGAGGGAACGAGACGCTGCGTTTGCCTGCCATACTTCCTGCATGCCCTGATCGACTTGCTTCAGACTTTTTCAGAAGCTGTCG
>CM060605.1:45467736-45482736 GCA_030578255.1 Tiaroga cobitis | reverse complement strand
TCTTCTATATCTCTTAAGTCCAGTGACCGACCTCTTTCAATGTACTCTCTGTGCCCGCTTGGCAATACATTCCAGATCTCCTCAGTCAGTTTTGAGACAAGACGCTCAGATTTCAATCCTGTCACTTCTTTAAGATTCCCAACCGGCTTCCACCCATCATCGTCCAAGAGGTGTCTGATCTTTACAACCCCATTACGCTTCAAAACTGTAGATACGCTTACTGAAGACAACAGCCTTGTTCGGATCATTGGGTTGAAAAATAATGGCTCTTCCAGAATCCAATGCCCTGTGTCATCACTACTCCGATCCACTTTAAAAACGGTTTTCCAGGAATGAAGCATTGACTTATAGAAGGGAGTAATCTCTGACAGACTCACCTTCCCCAAGTCCATTATAAACAAATGTTTATCCAACCCGAGCCCACCTGCGTTCTTCAAAATTAATCTTGCCGTATGGGCCCAAGTCAAGTCTTTGTGATATAAAAGTCTTTGTGCTGCTTGTATCCTGTAAGAAATCAACCGACTTCTCACATCCACGAGCCCTTGCCCTCCTTCATGGACAGGTAAGTAAAGTGCTGAAGCATGGATCCAGTGTGCCCCACTCCAAAAAAAGTTCACAATTGTCCTTTGTATTTTACTGACCAACTCCACTGGAGGCTCCATAACAGTCATTTTATGCCACAATGTCGAGGCCGCCAAGTTGTTAATGACCAAGACTCGACCTCTGTACGACAACTGTGGTAATAGCCAGGTCCATTTAGATAATCGGGCTATCACTTTCTCCAGCAAACCCTCCCAGTTTCTCATCTGAAAATTTTCATTTCCTAAAAATACACCTAATGTTTTTATCCCCTCTCTACCCCAAATTAAACCACATGGTAGTTTTGGAGGTCTTACTTCTTCCCACTTACCAATAATAAAACCTTCACTTTTCCCCCAATTCACTTTGGCTGAGGATGCTTTTTCATATTTACCAATAATTCCCGTTAAAACTTTCACATCATTTTGACTTTTTATAAACACTGTAACATCATCAGCATACGCTGACAGGGATACTTTAAAGGTACTCTTTAAATCTGGAAATGAAATACCATTTAATTCTTTCCTTAATCTGCACAAAAGTGGCTCGATTACTAGACTATATAACTGTCCAGAAAGTGGACAGCCTTGTCTGATACCCCTGGACATCATGATAGGTGCACTCAATCCACCTCCAGCTTTAACCATAACAAATGCATTATGATACAACAATCTTATATAAGATATAAAATTATCACCAAACCCGAATTCCTTTAATACATTAAAAAGATAGTTATGATCAACTTGGTCAAAAGCTTTTTCTTGGTCAAGCGAAAGAATCCCCAAATTAAGACTATTACTTAGACTAAAATCAATCACATCACGCAAAAAAAATAAATTATCCATAATTGATCTATCTGGTATACAATAAGACTGGTCTCTATGAACTAATACATATAAATATTTTTTAAGTCTATTTGCTAATACCTTTGAGAATATTTTATAATCTAAACACAGCAACGACACTGGCCTCCAGTTTTTTAATAGTCCCAAATCTCCTTTTTTAGGAATTAAGGATAGAACTGCTCTACAACAACTTGTGGGTAATGCCTTTCTTTCGATGCAATCTATCAGCAGTTCATTTAAATCTTGTCCAAGTAATTCCCAGAAAGCCTGATAGAACTCCACAGGTATACCGTCCACTCCTGGAGATCTTCCAGGAGATAATTGTCTCATTGCATCAGTGAGCTCTTGCAAAGTTATTGGTTCATCCAGCGATTGTCTTTGTTCATCTTTCAACTGGGGCAGATCACCAAGCAAATCATCCATACATCCAGAGTCACAACTCTGAGCATCATATAATTTAGAATAAAAGTCTATTGTCATTTTCCTCATTTCCAGAGGGTCAGAAGTTATAGTTCCATTCGGACGTCTTAAATGACACAACTGTTTTTGTAAAAAACTTTTCTTTTCCAAATTAAAAAAATATGCACTAGGAGCATCCATATCTTTGATGGAGCAAATTCTTGATCTTATGAGTGCTCCTTTTACCTTTTCCTGTAAAAAAGACCCAAGTTCTTCTTTTTTCTTATTTAACCTTTCATTATTTACAGTTCCCATATTATTTAACATGTCTTTTTCCAGAGATGCAATGTCTCTTTGTAAACTTTCCACTGTTGTTTTCATCATTACAGTAGTATGTGAAGTGTAGTTTTGGCAAAAAATTCTAATGTTAGCTTTGCCTACATCCCACCATTGACCAAGATTTTCAAAACCGTCTTTCTTAAGTTTCCACTTATCCCAGAAAAACTTAAACTTTTCACAGAAACTGATATCCTGTAATAATTTGACATTAAAATGCCAAAAATAACAAGGTTTAACCACTTTCTTTAAATTAAAATCAAAAGTAATCATATGGTGATCTGAAAAACCATTAGGCAATATGGATACATTCATTACCTTATTATTCCAAGTCTTCCCCAAATAAAATCTATCTAACCGAGCACCACTAACTTGATTATTCGATGCCTTTAACCATGTATATTGTCTAACTCCTATGTTCCTACTTCTCCACAAATCTATTAAATCAAACTCATTTATAATTTTTAACAATTGAATGCTTGACTGATTGTGTGGCTCCTCTCCATTCCTATCAATTATGAAATGTGTAGTGCAATTCCAATCACCCCCAATTATCATGCACACAGTATCATCAATTTTCTGAATAGCTGTTTTCAATTCCATAAAAAACCCCACACGCTCATGTCCATTATTAGGAGCATATACATTAATTAAAACAAATATAGTTCCTTCAGACTCTACTTTAGTTAAAAGTGCTCTTCCTTTTACAATTTCCTCTGTTGATAGAATATTTGCATTTAGATGTTTGGAAAAAAGAATAGCTACCCCAGCACTTGTGTTTGTTCCATGGCTAAGAGCATACTTCCCTTCCCACCACATACCCCACTGAGTCTCATTATCATTACTTGTATGTGTTTCCTGCAAAAAGACTATATCGAATTTTTGAACAAACTCTGAAATCATGGCTAATTTACTCCGATCTCTACCCCCATTTATATTTAAGGAACTGATTTTTAGAAGTTCCATAGAAACATGAAAATAGAGAAAACCAAACGTGAATAGATACAAGAAATAAAGTATGAACTTCACCCAGTGCATTTGAGCATTCTATTTTTGCAAAGCTCTTTTTTCTTTCCGTAATTTAGCCAGAATCTTCTTCAGCCTAAACCTCTTCTTCTTGCATAGAGCTTCATAACTAACAACTTTCAGCATTGACACCACTGACCATATGAATTTGTCTATATCCGGGAAAAAATCCTTCACCTCAACAGTTTTTCCAAACGTCGAGTCCAAAAAATCATTAATCTCCTGCACCGAATATGTTTCATCTGTCTGCACCCCAAACTCAGAAACATCCGACACCTCAGACAATGTATCATCCTCCCTCATTTCATAATCATCACCTTTTTCAACATTATTTAAGCTTTCAGTATTTTCAAAACTAATCACCTCGCAAACAGCACTTTCACTTACTTTCTCTAGCACCGTGTCTGTACTGTGTTCCAAGACCTCAAGCGCTTGTGTCACCACATTCTCCACTTTTTCCCCTTCATTCTGATTCTTTTCCACACTTACTTGTGATTCATCATTCTGAGCGATAACATTACTCTCCTTATTAGGCTGAGGCTGCGTTGTATTGTTTACATTAGCGGCCGTTACGCCACTCGGCCCAGCGGCCTCATTAGCCTGCGCTCTGTGTGGGCATGTCAACTTTTTGTGCCCAAGTTCACCACACTCAAAACACTTCAAGCTACCGGTATTAACATAGAGCATATACGATTTTCCTTCATACACAACCCTGAAAGACACGTCCAACTCCGGCACATTCAGAAACATAAACACTTGTCTCCTAAAAGACATCACATGTCTCAGCGCTTCACTCCTACATCCTAATGGGATCGTTTTAATCGCACTAGCACATTTACCATACTGAACTAATGCACGCTCAATATCCTCATTTCCAATAAATGGGGGGACATTCGAGATGTAAACTTTTGTCGTTGGTGTAACAAGCGGTGAAACACTAACAAAATCGCCACCTACCACAATCCCGTTGGCTATCAGGCGGTTCACTAGCTTCTCCTCTTTAACAAAGACCACCACCGCTTTATTCATCCTGGAGGCCGAAGAAATGTTGTCATATCCAACCTCCTCTCCGACCGCCAGCAACACATCCTCCACCGACACTCCCAGCGCAGGTACACATCTGACTCCGTGACGCCGCGACACAGGTGCTTCTCCACCCGCCGGAATCGACGCCATGCCGGCGCCTCGACGAACACCACTAATACGTGGTTTTAATTCCAAATTCAGGCTCTACAAAAATATTATGTCTCAATTCCCCTTTTAAGATCCAAATTAAAGAGAAAAGAAAAATAAAACTTTCAAACACCTCTCCGTAAAACCCCTCACCACCACCCCAAACGCTCCCAGCGTGCACCGGAAGTGAGAGAGAGAGAGAGAGAGAGAGAGAGAGAGAGAGAGAGAGAGAGAGAGAGAGAGAGAGAGAGAGAGAGACTGATGCCTTCTGTGGTTCTCAGGCTCATTAGACTCGAGGCTCAGCGTGGGCCGAGAGACTCTGACAGTCTGACAGCAGCGACTCGAGTTTCATGAGCTGACCGTGTCAAACTCACACACCTGACAGATCACATCACATGACCCTGCAGATCACATCACATGACCCTGCAGATCACATCACATGACCCTGACAGATCACATCACATGACCCTGACAGATCACATCACATGACCCTGACAGATCACATCACATGACCCTGCAGATCACATCACATGACCCTGCAGATCACATCACATGACCCTGACAGATCACATCACATGACCCTGACAGATCACATCACATGACCCTGCAGATCACATCACATGACCCTGCAGATCACATCACATGACCCTGACGATCACATCACATGACCCTGACAGATCACATCACATGACCCTGCAGATCACATCACATGACCCTGCAGATCACATCACATGACCCTGCAGATCACATCACATGACCCTGACAGATCACATCACATGACCCTGACGATCACATCACATGACCCTGACAGATCACATCACATGACCCTGACAGATCACATCACATGACCCTGACAGATCACATCACATGACCCTGCAGATCACATCACATGACCCTGCAGATCACATCACATGACCCTGCAGATCACATCACATGACCCTGACAGATCACATCACATGACCCTGACGATCACATCACATGACCCTGACAGATCACATCACATGACCCTGACAGATCACATCACATGACCCTGACAGATCACATCACATGACCCTGACAGATCACATCACATGACCCTGACGATCACATCACATGACCCTGACGATCACATCACATGACCCTGCAGATCACATCACATGACCCTGACAGATCACATCACATGACCCTGACGATCACATCACATGACCCTGACGATCACATCACATGACCCTGCAGATCACATCACATGACCCTGCAGATCACATCACATGACCCTGACGATCACATCACATGACCCTGCAGATCACATCACATGACCCTGACAGATCACATCACATGACCCTGCAGATCACATCACATGACCCTGACGATCACATCACATGACCCTGACAGATCACATCACATGACCCTGACGATCACATCACATGACCCTGACAGATCACATCACATGACCCTGACAGATCACATCACATGACCCTGACAGATCACATCACTTGACCCTGACGATCACATCACATGACCCTGACGATCACATCACATGACCCTGACGATCACATCACATGACCCTGCAGATCACATCACATGATGACCCTAATCTTATTCTTCAAAGACAAAATTAGAGGATTAAAAAGGATTGGAAATATCTGTAAGACTTTTCAATAAAGTCCCATTAATTAATGCATTAACATTAATTAGTAAGAATAAGCAATATTGACCTTTACCCTTTGTGTTGCTATAACAGGGCCATTTAGAAAATGGGCGTGGCAAAAAACACTCAAAGCCTATAACTCCTAAACGAAAACTCAAGACTTTGTGAAAATTGGTGAACACATGTGACTTATGATTCTAAACAAGTATGCAAACTTTTATGGAGATCGGATCTTAGGTGGCGCTATAACTTAAAAAGCTTTAAAAAACATATATTTCCTGGTAAATTGCCTGTATTGGCTGTAAATGTTTTTTTCCATCTATGATGTCAGTGGTTAAATGCTTGCTAAATCAATGTAATATCTTATTATGCATGTGTGCTCAAAGCCCTGATAAATGCTGCTCGCAGCTTTAATTAATCTTTGTTAACGTTAATAAAAAACACAACTGTTCATGTGAGCTGAGGTTTGTTGGATGGTATTTGTGAACTGGCTGGTTTTGCTTCATTGTGTCCTTGAGGAGCAGATGGTCTGTGTGTGTGTGTGTGTGTGTGTGAGATGGAGTCGAGGGACGCCTGATCTTCCTCTTCACTGTCAATATTTACAGTCGCAGCTGTGGTTCTGTGTTTAAAATGAGCTGCAGTTGAACATCCGTGATTTTATTCATCCGTCTCTGTCATGATGGTTTATCTGGAGGTTTAGCTGAGGAGTTTGTATTGAGGACTGAATGGTTGTGTGATAATCTCTGAGCTCGGTTCAGTGAGATCTGACGGATGTCGGTAAGGTCGTGGACTGTACGGTGTCGTCTGAAGGGGAGAGTCTCCAGGTCTCAGTGTTCAGAAACTCAAGCTCTTGATTGATTGGACGATCTCAGTCTATCAGTCATTCCTGACAAGACATTAGAGGATGAATAATGTGCTTTTCAGAAGAGCTCTTCTCTCTTCTCCGTTACGAAGAGCAGGCTTTCCTTCAATCATAGTTGTATAGACGAGTGTATCTACATCAGTGATGAAGGAGTTTGGGTTTTACTCTGTTTTAAATGTATGGAATCATCTGGAAGAATGATTATTGATGATATTGGTGATGATGATGATGATGATGATTACAGTGACCAGATGTCCCGAAATCTAAGCTGTTGTCCCGAATCCCGAATCCAGCCCTAATTGTCCCGAAAATTATACTAAAGCAAAATCTTGTAGTTATTGTCTGATAAAACATTAATAACTGTGTCCGTGAGGTCGAGTCGTCCTCAAACCCCTTCATCTAAACCTCTCTACACAACCGCCGGACTCCATGTCTGTAGTTCTTTAACACTTTTCACTTGTGTTTGTAGTTCTAACCGAATCCTCGTCCAGCGCGCGATGGGTTGTGTGTAATATCAGCCGTTAGTGCGCATCGATCTGCGCTGCGGATTCTGGCCGGATATAGTGGACCATCCGGGTCTTCGGAACACTCTTTTCAACATACTACGATTTGGGACGTACTAATTGTATTTTCGAATACGATTTAGGACGGATAGTATGCGAATTGGGATGCAGCAATTGTTTTGTTTTTTCACAATGACATTTGAGTTCATGATTTTAATGTTGTGTTTTTGTGGCAGACTAAAGACAGACTGTTGATCTGTGAATAAAAATATGTTTGGTTCAGGTTTGAAATTCATTATCTTTTATTAAAGGCTATGTAGTCTAATATCATAGTAGGTGTGTGTGTGTGTGTGTGTGTGTGTGCTGCTCTTTTGCGTCCTGCAGTGCATCTCGAGCTGTGAGACTCTAATCCTCCTTGACACCGTCGTCTCGCGTCTCGATCTCTCATGATCATGTGACACAACAGATTGCAAACAGTTGCTCAGACGACGATGCAGTGTGACAATCGCCGTGGCAACGGGTTGTGTAACGGGACACAGGTGGCCGTGCGGATCCGAGTGAATCTCGTCGAGACGAACACCATGTTAGATTGATGTTTTGCAGTGATGATGTCAGATGCTGGTTCTGTTGACACTCGTTCGTTCATTCCTTTATTTATAAAACACTTTATAGCTGAACAGTCATGAAAAATACACAGGACATAAAACATCAAAAGCCAAAAAGATACAAATAGTTTTTAACCAAGCTTTAAAACTAGTAATAATAGTTGCGACTGTAAGTATCGACAGTAATTACATGTTGACACTTCAAATATTTTCATGATATTATGTTTAAATGGCTTTTTGAAGGACGTTGACTTTATAATGTAGTAAAACATGATAAACACACAGACATACGTTTTTATACACATTTAATCTGTCACAGATTTGTCTTCATGATGCCGTGATTCACTGAACCAGAACACTGACAGTCTGAGAATGATTCGGTTCAGAGTCGACTGAGTCAAAATCGATTTGATTCATATCACAAGTGCGTTACGTCTGTTTTGTCCGAGTGAGAGAGTGAGTGAAAGTGAGAGAGTGAGTGAGAGAGTGAGTGAGAGAGTGAGAGTGAGAGAGTGAGTGAGAGTGAGAGAGTGAGAGTGAGAGAGTGAGTGAGAGAGTGAGAGTGAGAGAGTGAGTGAGAGTGAGAGAGTGAGAGTGAGAGTGAGAGTGAGAGAGTGAGAGTGAGAGAGTGAGTGAGAGTGAGAGAGTGAGAGTGAGAGTGAGAGTGAGAGTGAGAGAGTGAGTGAGAGAGTGAGAGTGAGAGAGTGAGTGAGAGTGAGAGAGTGAGAGTGAGAGTGAGTGAGTGAGAGTGAGAGAGTGAGTGAGAGTGAGAGAGTGAGAGTGAGAGAGTGAGTGAGAGAGTGAGTGAGAGAGTGAGAGTGAGTGAGTGAGTGAGTGAGTGAGTGAGTGAGTGAGTGAGTGAGTGAGTGTGTGAGAGTGAGTGAGTGAGTGAGTGAGTGAGTGTGTGAGTGAGTGTGTGAGTGAGTGAGTGTGTGAGTGAGTGAGTGTGAGAGTGAGTGAGTGAGTGAGTGAGAGACAGAGATTGTGAGAGAGTCAGAGAGTGAGAGATTGAGTGAGTGAGTGAGTGAGTGAGTGAGTGTGAGAGTGAGTGAGTGAGTGAGTGAGAGACTGAGAGATTGTGAGAGAGTCAGAGATTGAGAGTGAGAGAGGGAGAGAGAGTGAGTGAGTGAGTAAATGAGTGAGTGAGTGAGTGAGAGAGTGAGTGAGAGAGTGAGTGAGTGTGAGAGTGAGTGAGTGAGTGTGAAAGTGAGTGAGTGAGTGTGAGAGTGAGTGAGTGAGTGAGAGAGGGAGAGAAGGAGAGAGAGTGAGTGAGTGAGTGAGTGAGTGAGAGTGAGTGAGAGTGAGTGAGTGAGTGAGAGACTGAGAGATTGTGAGAGAGTCAGAGAGTGAGAGATTGAGAGTGAGTGAGAGAGGGAGAGAGAGTGAGTGAGTGAGAGAGGGAGAGAGAGTGAGTGAGAGAGGGAGAGAGAGTGAGTGAGTGAGAGTGAGTGAGTGAGTGAGTGAGTGAGTGAGAGAGGGAGAGAGAGTGAGAGTGAGAGAGTGAGTGACTGAGAGAGAGTGAGAGTGAGAGAGTGAGAGAGTGAGAGAGTGAGTGAGTGAGAGTGAGAGAGTGAGTGAGTGAGTGAGAGATTGAGTGAGAGTGAGAGAGTGAGTGAGAGTGAGAGAGTGAGTGAGAGAGTCAGAGAGTGAGAGTGAGTGAGTGAGTGAGTGAGTGAGTGAGTGAGTGAGAGAGTGAGAGAGTGAGTGAATGAGTGAGTGAGTCTGTGTGTGTGTGTGTGTGTGTGAGAGAGAGAGTCTGTGTGTGAGAGTGTGTGTGTCACCTGTGATGAGCGTCTCCTGTGTGTGTGTTGAGTGTGTCTGTGACGTTGTGTGTGTGTGAGTGAGTGAGTGTGTGTGTTGAGTGTGTTTTTGACGGTGGGTGTGTGTGTGTGTGTTGAGTGTGTCTGTGACGTTGTGTGTGTGTGAGTGAGTGAGTGTGTGTGTTGAGTGTGTTTTTGACGGTGGGTGTGTGTGTGTGTGTGTGCGTGTCACCTGTGATGACGACTCGTGTGTGTGTGTGTGTGTGTAACTGCTGTGTTCTGTATGTTCAGATGTTGATGTTTTCCTCTAGAAAGAACACATATGATTAGACACGTTCAGATTTACAGCACATGTGATCGTTACACACACTCCTCAGTCCTTCAGCACATGTGATCGTTACACACACACACTCCTCATTCCTTCAGCACATGTGATCGTTACACACACACACTCCTCATTTCTTCAGCACATGTGATCGTTACACACACACACTCCTCAGTCCTTCAGCACATGTGATCGTTACACACACACACTCCTCATTCCTTCAGCACATGTGATCGTTACACACACACACTCCTCATTCCTTCAGCACATGTGATCGTTACACACACACACTCCTCAGTCCTTCAGCACATGTGATCGTTACACACACACTCCTCATTCCTTCAGCACATGTGATCGTTACACACACACACTCCTCATTCCTTCAGCACATGTGATCGTTACACACACACTCCTCATTCCTTCAGCACATGTGATCGTTACACACACACTCCTCATTCCTTCAGCACATGTGATCGTTACACACACACACTCCTCAGTCCTTCAGCACATGTGATCGTTACACACACACACTCCTCATTCCTTCAGCACATGTGATCGTTACACACACACACTCCTCATTCCTTCAGCACATGTGATCGTTACACACACACACACTCCTCTTTCCTTCAGCACATGTGATCGTTACACACACACACTCCTCAGTCCTTCAGCACATGTGATCGTTACACACACACACTCCTCATTCCTTCAGCACATGTGATCGTTACACACACACACTCCTCATTCCTTCAGCACATGTGATCGTTACACACACACACTCCTCATTCCTTCAGCACATGTGATCGTTACACACACACTCCTCTTTCCTTCAGCACATGTGATCGTTACACACACACACTCCTCATTCCTTCAGCACATGTGATCGTTACACACACACACCTCATTCCTTCAGCACATGTGATCGTTACACACACACACTCCTCAGTCCTTCAGCACATGTGATCGTGAGTGAGTGAGTGAGTGAGAGACTGAGAGATTGTGAGAGAGTCAGAGAGTGAGAGATTGAGAGTGAGTGAGAGAGGGAGAGAGAGTGAGTGAGTGAGTGAGTGAGTGAGTGAGTGAGTGAGTGAGTGAGTGAGGGAGAGAGAGTGAGTGAGAGTGAGAGAGTGAGTGAGTGAGTGAGAGTGAGACACACACTCCTCATTCCTTCAGCACATGTGATCGTTACACACACACACTCCTCAGTCCTTCAGCACATGTGATCGTTACACACACACACTCCTCATTCCTTCAGCACATGTGATCGTTACACACACACACTCCTCATTCCTTCAGCACATGTGATCGTTACACACACACACACTCCTCTTTCCTTCAGCACATGTGATCGTTACACACACACACTCCTCAGTCCTTCAGCACATGTGATCGTTACACACACACACTCCTCATTCCTTCAGCACATGTGATCGTTACACACACACACTCCTCATTCCTTCAGCACATGTGATCGTTACACACACACACTCCTCATTCCTTCAGCACATGTGATCGTTACACACACACTCCTCATTCCTTCAGCACATGTGATCGTTACACACACACACTCCTCATTCCTTCAGCACATGTGATCGTTACACACACACACTCCTCATTCCTTCAGCACATGTGATCGTTACACACACACTCCTCATTCCTTCAGCACATGTGATCGTTACACACACACACTCCTCATTCCTTCAGCACATGTGATCGTTACACACACACACTCCTCATTCCTTCAGCACATGTGATCGTTACACACACACTCCTCATTCCTTCAGCACATGTGATCGTTACACACACACACACTCCTCTTTCCTTCAGCACATGTGATCGTTACACACACACACTCCTCATTCCTTCAGCACATGTGATCGTTACACACACACACTCCTCATTCCTTCAGCACATGTGATCGTTACACACACACACTCCTCAGTCCTTCAGCACATGTGATCGTTACACACACACTCCTCATTCCTTCAACACACACCTTTCTTCTCTATCTTTATCTTCATACTGTCCTTCCATTGACTTCTGTGGTTGGTATTTGAAGCTAATGATGTTTTCTATCCCCTTTCTGCGTTGTTTTACTCACTTTACATGATTCACACACACACACACACACACACTCGCATGACTCATTTGAGTTGCTCTAACAGGACCTGCCGTGTGTTTAGCAGCTCTTCTGGTCAGATCGCGAAAGGCCGGTGTTTCTGCCAAACCCTCACGGGCGTCTTTACCGCTGCCAGGAACATAGAGCGAGACGCTAGCGAAATCTCAGAGTCCATGTGTGTGTGTGTGTGTGTGTGTGTGTGTGTGCACAGAACCACAGAAATAAACACACTGAATCTGCGCAGTGTGTCATTGAACATAAAAGTTCTTCTGAACCCCATAATTCAGTTCACATTTATTTGTACAGCGCTTTTCACAACACATCATTTCACAGCAGCTTTACAGAAAATGCACATTACAGTGATCCGTTATTACCAGAGGAAACTGTCTGAGTTATGCGTTTCAGAAATGTACATATACAGTCACAGTTAGCTAAAAAGGTATTAATTTAAACAATGTAATAATTTAATGCAGAAACTATGAGCTCACTGAAGTAATGAATACTTGTTTGTTAACAGATGATTATGACATTTAGAAAAATGTTGCATTGTTATAATAATCAAACAGAATTTATGGATTATTTTTGAGTGTAAAAATGACTTGATAGTCAAACGAGTTAATGTGGCAAATGGGAAAAGGGGAAGGTTTAATATCTGAACGAGTTTGACCGAAGAAACGTTAGTCTGCGTTGAACCTGTCGTTCATGTTTGTTTACATAGCACCTTTTATGAGTGCCTTAAAGTCCTAAAGTCCCCCTGTGGTGAGAATCCAGCGTTTAATGTTGTTTATGTGTGTATGTGGTGTGTTTAATACGCTTTAAGACACACCGTGTGTAAGTTCATAAGTCGACAGCATTGCTGAGTATTTCCTGCTTAAAACTGCAGTGAACCAAAGACAGTCTCAAACACACGGTTTGAAATCGCTGGTGTTTCTGACGTCACAAACGACCTTGTAACCAATCAGATCAACGTGTGATCGTCAACCAGTGGATCTCTGAGCTGAGTGAGTGAGTGGAGGCGGGGCTCATTTGCATATTCATAGAACCGCGCATACTAAATGAGGCGAGGGTGTCGAGTTACATTCAAGATATCATAAAGCATAAAGACGGATAAAACATTTAAATTAAGTTTTAAGGTACAGTGATCGACTACAGGGGGACTTTAACTTTAAGCTGGCCTTTTCACAGTCTTTGACATTGCCGACTGGAGTTGGGATCTTCCCCTGTGTCTCCCGCTGTAAAAGCCTGGTGTGTGTTTCCCCAGAGCGTAACATGGACAGTCTCCAGCAGGCGCTCCATCAGTCCGTGTTTCTGTCCGCCATGTCAGCTCACCCGAGTCGAGACCTGCCGCTGTGCTGGGATCAGCACTGCAAACTGCTGCCCGGGGTGGCCGGCGTCCAGGCCAGCCTCGTCACACACTGGACCGTAGAGGAGGTAAGGAACACCGCACCGCACCACGCGTGTGTGTGTGTACATGTTTTTCTACACACTCATGCGGACTCGTGTCACTGTGGACCTAAATTGAGGAAACAAGCTTATAAATCATACAGAATGAGTTTTTTGGAAAATGTAAAAATGCAGAACGTTGTGTGTGATGGGTAGGTTTAGGGGTCGTGTGTGTGTGTGTGTGTGTGTGATGGGTAGGTTTAGGGGTCGTGTGTGTGATGGGTAGGTTTAGGGGTCGGGTTAGTGTGTGTGTGTGTGTGTGTGTGTGTGTGTGTGTGTGTGTGATGGGTAGGTTTAGGGGTCGTGTGTGTGTGTGTGTGTGTGTGTGTGTGTGTGTGTGTGTGTGTGATGGGTAGGTTTAGGGGTCGTGTGTGTGTGTGTGTGTGTGTGTGATGGGTAGGTTTAGGGGTCGGGTTAGTGTGTGTGTGTGTGTGTGTGTGTGTGATGGGTAGGTTTAGGGGTCGTGTGTGTGATGGGTAGGTTTAGGGGTCGGGTTAGTGTGTGTGTGTGTGTGTGTGTGTGTGTGTGTGTGTGTGTGATGGGTAGGTTTAGGGGTCGGGTTAGTGTGTGTGTGTGTGTGTGTTAGTGTCTGAAAGTGGTCATGTGATGGTTTATTTTTTCCTGTTTGAACCGTATAGTCTCAGTTACTACGTTTCCAATGAAGGCATCCATCTCCGTTTATACAAAATGCAATATTCATATACAGTTTAGATTCGCTGTAATTGTCAATACTGACAGCGATTTGTTTTGGGAAAAACAGTTGATTTACTTGCAACTTCTAATATCACAGTGTAGCAGACGTTTATGCAAAATGATGTGACGTGGCATGGACCAATGGCAGCGCAGAGCCCGGAGGTCATGTGATCCGCAGAGTAGATAAACACTCAGTGGTTTCAGGCTGTTTGTGATGGTAATGATGGGTTGCAGAGGTGAAACGAGCCTCTTCATGCCGCTGGCACATGATGGGATGGTTGTCATGGTAACCAGGTGCGGTTGAAACTCTGACCCCGGGCCGTGAGGATGAACCGAGCGCGAGTTAAACACACAACGTGTGTGTGTTGAACTACAGACTGTGTAAATATCATTCCCGTGGTCCTCAAACAGCACATTACTCCACTCTTCAGTGCAAGACCAGCATTAGTGGTTATAAAAGTATATAAATGTGTATTGTGTTATAAATGTCGGCTGGTTTGTCTAGATCAGACTCTTATTCCTCGGCTGGATCGTGTCGAGACTCTGAAGCTGCACTGAATGTGTGTGTGTCAGGTGTCTGAGTGTGTGTGTGTGTCAGGTGTCTGAGTGTGTGTCAGGTGTCTGAGTGTGTGTGTGTGTGTGTGTGTCAGGTGTCTGAGTGTGTGTGTGTCAGGTGCCTGAGTGTGTGTGTGTCAGGTGTCTGAG
>CM060605.1:45425236-45462736 GCA_030578255.1 Tiaroga cobitis | reverse complement strand
TGCTGTCTCGATGCATTCCTACACCTCTCGTGCCCCGAACGCCCTCCGTTTGTGCTTTCACCCGTACGAATCAGGTTTCTGTCTCCACGACCCGGTTCTGCCTTCAAACACACACGTGTGCGAACTACTCTTACTTAAACTCCTCTTACTTAATCTCCTCTTACTCCTCTTACTTACTACTCTTACTTACTACTCTTACTTACTACTCTTACTTAAAGGGATAGTTCACTTTCAAATGAAAATTAGCCCATGATTTACTCTCCTAGGTGTCATCCTAGGTGTATATGACATTCTTCTTTCAGACGAACACAATCAGAGTTATATTAAAAAATATCCTGGCTCTTCCAAGCTTTATAATGGCAGTGAATTGCAACCAACAGATTGAAGCTCAAAAACATGCATAAAAGTGCATCTATCCGCATAAAAGTGCATCTATCCATCATAAAAGTGCATCTGTCCATCATAAAAGTGCATCTGTCCATCATAAAAGTGCATCTATCCATCATAAAAGTGCATCTGTCCATCATAAAAGTGCATCTGTCCATCATAAAAGTGCATCTATCCATCATAAAAGTGCATCTGTCCATCATAAAAGTGCATCTATCCATCATAAAAGTGCATCTGTCCATCATAAAAGTGCATCTATCCGCATAAAAGTGCATCTATCCATCATAAAAGTGCATCTGTCCATCATAAAAGTGCATCTATCCATCATAAAAGTGCATCTGTCCATCATAAAAGTGCATCTGTCCATCATAAAAGTGCATCTGTCCATCATAAAAGTGCATCTGTCCATCATAAAAGTGCATCTATCCATCATAAAAGTGCATCTATCCATCATAAAAGTGCATCTATCCATCATAAAAGTGCATCTGTCCATCATAAAAGTGCATCTGTCCATCATAAAAGTGCATCTATCCATCATAAAAGTGCATCTATCCATCATAAAAGTGCATCTATCCATCATAAAAGTGCATCTATCCATCATAAAAGTGCATCTGTCCATCATAAAAGTGCATCTGTCCATCATAAAAGTGCATCTATCCATCATAAAAGTGCATCTGTCCATCATAAAAGTGCATCTGTCCATCATAAAAGTGCATCTATCCATCATAAAAGTGCATCTGTCCATCATAAAAGTGCATCTGTCCATCATAAAAGTGCATCTATCCATCATAAAAGTGCATCTGTCCATCATAAAAGTGCATCTATCCATCATAAAAGTGCATCTGTCCATCATAAAAGTGCATCTATCCGCATAAAAGTGCATCTATCCATCATAAAAGTGCATCTGTCCATCATAAAAGTGCATCTATCCATCATAAAAGTGCATCTGTCCATCATAAAAGTGCATCTGTCCATCATAAAAGTGCATCTATCCATCATAAAAGTGCATCTATCCATCATAAAAGTGCATCTATCCATCATAAAAGTGCATCTGTCCATCATAAAAGTGCATCTGTCCATCATAAAAGTGCATCTATCCATCATAAAAGTGCATCTGTCCATCATAAAAGTGCATCCATCCATCATAAAAGTGCATCTGTCCATCATAAAAGTGCATCTATCCATCATAAAAGTGCATCTGTCCATCATAAAAGTGCATCTATCCATCATAAAAGTGCATCTATCCATCATAAAAGTGCATCTGTCCATCATAAAAGTGCATCTATCCATCATAAAAGTGCATCTATCCATCATAAAAGTGCATCTGTCCATCATAAAAGTGCATCTATCCATCATAAAAGTGCATCTATCCATCATAAAAGTGCATCTGTCCATCATAAAAGTGCATCCATCCATCATAAAAGTGCATCTGTCCATCATAAAAGTGCATCTATCCATCATAAAAGTGCATCTGTCCATCATAAAAGTGCATCTATCCGCATAAAAGTGCATCTGTCCATCATAAAAGTGCATCTATCCATCATAAAAGTGCATCTATCCATCATAAAAGTACATCTGTCCATCATAAAAGTGCATCCATCCATCATAAAAGTGCATCTGTCCATCATAAAAGTGCATCTGTCCATCATAAAAGTGCATCTATCCATCATAAAAGTGCATCTGTCCATCATAAAAGTGCATCTATCCGCATAAAAGTGCATCTATCCATCATAAAAGTGCATCTGTCCATCATAAAAGTGCATCTATCCATCATAAAAGTGCATCTATCCATCATAAAAGTGCATCTATCCATCATAAAAGTGCATCTGTCCATCATAAAAGTGCATCTGTCCATCATAAAAGTGCATCTATCCATCATAAAAGTGCATCTGTCCATCATAAAAGTGCATCTGTCCATCATAAAAGTGCATCTATCCATCATAAAAGTGCATCTGTCCATCATAAAAGTGCATCTGTCCATCATAAAAGTGCATCTATCCATCATAAAAGTGCATCTGTCCATCATAAAAGTGCATCTGTCCATCATAAAAGTGCATCTATCCATCATAAAAGTGCATCTGTCCATCATAAAAGTGCATCTATCCATCATAAAAGTGCATCTGTCCATCATAAAAGTGCATCTATCCGCATAAAAGTGCATCTATCCATCATAAAAGTGCATCTGTCCATCATAAAAGTGCATCTATCCATCATAAAAGTGCATCTGTCCATCATAAAAGTGCATCTGTCCATCATAAAAGTGCATCTATCCATCATAAAAGTGCATCTATCCATCATAAAAGTGCATCTATCCATCATAAAAGTGCATCTGTCCATCATAAAAGTGCATCTGTCCATCATAAAAGTGCATCTATCCATCATAAAAGTGCATCTGTCCATCATAAAAGTGCATCCATCCATCATAAAAGTGCATCTGTCCATCATAAAAGTGCATCTATCCATCATAAAAGTGCATCTGTCCATCATAAAAGTGCATCTATCCATCATAAAAGTGCATCTATCCATCATAAAAGTGCATCTGTCCATCATAAAAGTGCATCTATCCATCATAAAAGTGCATCTATCCATCATAAAAGTGCATCTGTCCATCATAAAAGTGCATCTATCCATCATAAAAGTGCATCTATCCATCATAAAAGTGCATCTGTCCATCATAAAAGTGCATCCATCCATCATAAAAGTGCATCTGTCCATCATAAAAGTGCATCTATCCATCATAAAAGTGCATCTGTCCATCATAAAAGTGCATCTATCCGCATAAAAGTGCATCTGTCCATCATAAAAGTGCATCTATCCATCATAAAAGTGCATCTATCCATCATAAAAGTACATCTGTCCATCATAAAAGTGCATCCATCCATCATAAAAGTGCATCTGTCCATCATAAAAGTGCATCTGTCCATCATAAAAGTGCATCTATCCATCATAAAAGTGCATCTGTCCATCATAAAAGTGCATCTATCCGCATAAAAGTGCATCTATCCATCATAAAAGTGCATCTGTCCATCATAAAAGTGCATCTATCCATCATAAAAGTGCATCTGTCCATCATAAAAGTGCATCTGTCCATCATAAAAGTGCATCTATCCATCATAAAAGTGCATCTGTCCATCATAAAAGTGCATCTATCCATCATAAAAGTGCATCTATCCATCATAAAAGTGCATCTATCCATCATAAAAGTGCATCTATCCATCATAAAAGTGCATCTGTCCATCATAAAAGTGCATCTATCCGCATAAAAGTGCATCTATCCATCATAAAAGTGCATCTGTCCATCATAAAAGTGCATCTATCCATCATAAAAGTGCATCTGTCCATCATAAAAGTGCATCTATCCATCATAAAAGTGCATCTATCCATCATAAAAGTGCATCTATCCATCATAAAAGTGCATCTATCCATCATAAAAGTGCATCTGTCCATCATAAAAGTGCATCTGTCCATCATAAAAGTGCATCTATCCATCATAAAAGTGCATCTATCCATCATAAAAGTGCATCTATCCATCATAAAAGTGCATCTATCCATCATAAAAGTGCATCTGTCCATCATAAAAGTACATCTATCCATCATAAAAGTGCATCTATCTGATGGACAGATGCATGTTTTTGAGCTTCAATCTGTTGGTTGCAATTCACTGCCATTATAAAGCTTGGAAGAGCCAGGATATTTTTTAATATAACTCTGATTGTGTTCGTCTGAAAGAAGAATGTCATATACACCTAGAATGACATGAGGGAGAGTAAATCATGCGCTAATTTTCATTTGAAAGTGAACTATCCCTTTAAACTCCTCTTACTTAAACTCCTCTTAAACTCGACGACATGACAATCAATCAGACTCGGTGAACGGCGATTTATCAGGGGTTTCTCGTTCACGGTGCTATTTATACTCAAACACAAACAGGTGAACAGCGACTTCAGGATTTACTCTCGAACGTGTGTGTGTGTGTGTGTGTGTGTGTGTGTGAGTGAGATGACTTTAAATGAATAGTTCGTCCAATAATGATCGTTCTGTCATCTTTACTCGCCCTCGAGTCCAAACCCGTTGACTTTCATCAAAATAACGGCAGTAAACACCGGATCTGTTCGGCACCATATAATAATCATGTAAGGCTTTTAATAGCTTTGAATTATGACTGAAATCTCATTGATTAAAGAAGTTCTGCTTCTCTGGATCTCTCGAATCAAGTTTATATCAATGACATCTCTGTCCATTTCAGTGGAGAGGAAGATCATCAGTGAAGAATGGCGTCAGTTTCTGTATATTATTCAGAAAACGGTGATTCAATACTATTTTTATGGTGTTATTTGGAGCAGCTTCTTTCATTAAATGGAACCGAACAGGCAGAAATACTTGTTAATGTTCCACTCGAATGCGAGTAACGATGACGGAACGATGATTAGTGTGTGAACTCTTCATCGATACTCAGAGATTTGTGCCCATTCTGTTACTTCCTCTAATTTTATTCTATTTTGTACAGTTCTGTATGATTTTTGCTGTACCTGATGAATCACCTTTTATTTATTGTGCAGAATCACCGTATGTTTGCACAGTGAAGGATAAAAATATATTGTATATGACAAATTTCAAATGCCAAATGGATTTGTTTTAAATTGAAGAGTGTTTATTTTTGTGATGTATTGCACAGCCCGGAATAAGACGACTCCCCGTTTATGTTTAATGAACTATTATAAAAGTAAGTGAAAAACTTTATTGGAGTGAGAATGCTGCGTTCTCATTGGCTCTCGAAGCGGATCACATGATCTGAATTCTCGTTTCGCATCAGGGGATTTTCTGATGATTATTTAAAGACTTGCTATAATGCACAAAGCAAAACGATATATATTTGCTATGAATTTTGACATTGGTGTGATTTCATTGAATCCGTCTCATTTTGAACTTTTCTTTCATTTAGCCGAACGTCAGGAATGTAAGTCCATCGTGTGTGTGTGTTGTAGTTCAGTTTTTCTGAAGCTGATCAGTTGAGTTGCATTGCTGTATTAGTTCACTGCTGTTCAGTCCATGATTGATTTATTGATCTGATGTTCTGAACATATTTATAAACCCTCTTTCTTACACTCACTCACACTTTGTACAACAGAATTCATTGAGTCCACATGCGCACCCTAATAATAAACAGTGCAAATCTGCTCCGCGTCTGTCGTCTTTATATAAACGTCTAGGTGGATGTTCTTAAGGAGAACGCATGTTGTTTCTCTGTGTGGTTCATCAGGACACAAGAAATGTCAGAAAACATATCTTATCTCCGGCCGCTGCATTAGTGGAAGAACACATTGATTTATCCGCGTTTATTAATAGAGTTGAGCTCGACCAGAGCAAAGACCCGAAGCAGCCGAACGTATCTGAATATGAGTGTGAAACCAGTGAATGTTGTTCTGTTAGAGCAGCTCAATGACCTTCAGATGCACCTCGAACATCTGGACGAGCGTCATGGGCAATCAACCAATCCGGTTAATATTAATATACGGATTTATAAACCTTATCATTTATTTTGTGCTAGGCTGTTTGTTTTAAAGAAAATGCTTTTCAATACACTTTTAGACCTAAAGGTTTAGTGGGGTTCTATATAGAACACTAGGGTTCTCGACCTGATTTTAAAGAACGCTTTATGCCCCAAAAAATGTTCTATATAGAACACTAGGGTTCTCAACTCGATTTTAAAAACGCTTTATGCCAAAAAGGTTCTATATAGAACACTAGGGTTCTCAACTCGATTTTAAAAACGATTTATGCCAAAAAGGTTCTATATAGAACACTAGGGTTCTCGACCCGATTTTAAAGAACGCTTTATGCCCAAAAAAATGTTCTATATAGAACACTAGGGTTCTCTACTCGATTTTAAAAACGCTTTATGCCAAAAAGGTTCTATATAGAACACTTGGGTTCTCGACTCTTTTAAAGTACGCTTTATGCCCAAAAAAAGGTTCTATATAGAACACTAGGGTTCTCAACTCGATTTTAAAGAACCCTTTATGTCCAAAAAGGTTCTATATTGAATAGGGTTCTTGACTCGATTTTAAAGAACGCTTTATGCCAAAAAGGTTCTATATAGAACACTAGGGTTCTTGAATCGATTTTAAAGAACGCTTTATGCTCAAAAATGTTCTATATAGAACACTAGGGTTCTTGACTCGATTTTAAAGAACGCTTTATGCTCAAAAAGGTTCTATATAGAACACTAGGGTTCTTGACTCGATTTTAAAGAACGCTTTATGCCCAAAAAGGTTCTATGTAGAACACTAGGGTTCTTGACTCGATTTTAAAGAACGCTTTATGCCAAAACGGTTCTATGTAGAACACTTGGGTTCTTGACTCGATTTTAAAGAACGCTTTATGCCAAAAAGGTTCTATGTAGAACACTAGGGTTCTTGACTCGATTTTAAAGAACGCTTTATGCCAAAAAGGTTCTATATAGAACACTAGGGTTCTTGACTCGATTTTAAAGAACGCTTTATGCCAAAAAGGTTCTATGTACAACACTAGGGTTCTCGACTCGATTTTAAAGAACGCTTTATGCCAAAAAGGTTCTATAAAGAACACTAGGGTTCTTGACTCGATTTTAAAGAATGTTTTATGCCTAAAAGGTTCTATATAGAACACTAGGGTTCCCGACCTGATTTTAGAACAAATAGGTTCTAAATAAGGAGACATGTATTTGATGATTGCATAATACTTTCACATTTGTTTATGAGCTGTTACATTCATAAAATTTATTGAAAATTTAAAATGAATCAAAAGTAAATCCATAAAATGGCCCCATGATGGGAACCTCTAAAAGAAGTGCCTGACAGAACACTTAAAGTCTCTTTACAGAACGTTTCCTCTAAGAGTGAGTACATCAGGTTTAAGGTTGCTAACATTAATTATGTGGTGTAATCATTAACAGTGTGTTTGATGCGTGTGATTGGCCGCTCGCTGAGGAAACACGCGAAGGCTCTTTATGCAAATGTGACAGAAACACGGTCACTTTAAAAGATGTTCAGTAAGAGAGAATATTAATGCAGCTGTTTCAGGAAATGTGAATTTAATTATTAGTTCTTGTGAAGTTCTATAAACTCTATAAGTTTATAAGTGAAGATGTGAGTAGATCTGACAGGAAAACAGTCGGGTTTGGTTGTGGTTTAACTGGAAACAGAGCTGTGCAATATTATAAATCACCTTTCATTTCATTTGCTGTCTGGGAAATCTTCTGAAAGATATGTTATCAAAATATCACAGATTATCATTTACTCACAATCATGTTTTGGACGTTTTGGACCCCACTGACTCCCATTACATGGACACATTTAATGGTCCTTTGCTTCCCTGTTTTTTACATGTTTGACTGTTACAGTATTATTAGGTAACACAGTGTCCTTGTTACATGTTACATACTGTAATAACTATAAACTTATTATTACATGCAACTAACCCTAAACCAAACTACAAACTAACCATATAGTAAATACATGTAGTTAAAGTCCCCCTGTGGTGAGAATCCAGCGTTTAATGTTGTTTATGTGTGTATGTGGTGTGTTTAATACGCTTTAAGACACACCGTGTGTAAGTTCATAAGTCGACAGCATTGCTGAGTATTTCCTGCTTAAAACTGCAGTGAACCAAAGACAGTCTCAAACACACGGTTTGAAATCGCTGGTGTTTCTGACGTCACAAACGACCTTGTAACCAATCAGATCAACGTGTGATCGTCAACCAGTGGATCTCTGAGCTGAGTGAGTGAGTGGAGGCGGGGCTCATTTGCATATTCATAGAACCGCGCATACTAAATGAGGCAAGGGTGTCGAGTTACATTCAAGATATTTTAAGACAGAATTTTTTTTTAAATATATCATTTTGGTGATCAAAGATGAGTTTTAAGGTATAAAATGATTGACTATTATCGTGCTTAAATGCATAATTACGCTGTAATACTGACACCTTAAAATAAAATTTCAGGTTCTGGTTAAATGTGTGACATTTATGTAAAATTCATCCTCATCTTAATGCATGCCAAGTGTGTTTTTGCATTAACCAACTGCTATTGAATAAAAATATGATGCTATTTGCATTTTAGTTCACAATATAATCCTCATTTTAGACCTTTTGGAATTAGATAAATCAACATACCAGAGTCTTGTGACCACTAGCCCCAGTGTTATGTGTATAGCACTTGCAGAATGTTGTAACCAGTTTTATTTTCCAGTTGAGCATCAAGCGAAGGCCTTGTTCTGGGAATAACCCCGGGTCAGAGCCGGCCCGGATCACCGATACGCACTGAGGATTGGTCGGGATTACGGGAGAATCTGATGACGCAGGTCTTTCCTAAAATGCTGTGGGAATCAGATCGGCTCCCTGAAGTGGGAGAGGGGAGATGTTCCCAGATCCCGGAGGAGAGCTGAGCTTGTTCACTCGGCCATCGGTGAGCGTTTCTGAACACACTGTTCCTTGATTGTGTCTTCGGGCGAGATGTAGAGAGAGGAACATCAAAGAGCGAGAAGCTTCGGCTTAATCTCGGCGGACTCCGCTCTGAAGCGTTTCATCTTTGAGTTCTTCATCAGCTTTGAGCTAAAGGAAGCTCTTTGGGTGATTATTAGCGATAATGAAGAGTTACCAATCAAAAACGCTGGTGTTGTCGAGTATACAGTGAAATGTGTTACCGATGTTGCAATCACACCCATCCATAAACTTTATTACACTCTTAAAAATAAAGCTCACAAAAGAGGGTTTTGACTATGATGCCATTCCTGGTTCCCCAAAGAGCTTTTGTGCAATGGATTATGTTTATAAAGGTTCTTCGTGGAACCAAATAAAGAATCGTTATTCTTGAATAGCGCTTTGTTTCAAAGAAGCTTCGCGGTGATAAACATGAAAATAAAAGTGTTAAAGTTGTTAAAGTTTATAACGAGTGACTTCTGACACCACGCATAACGAGTGAGCTCTGACCCGACGAGTGACCTCTGACCCCACGTATAACAAGTGACCTCTTACCCGATGAGTGACCTCTGACCCACGTATAACAAGTGACCTCTGACCCGACGAGTGGCCTCTGACACCACGCATAACAAGTGACCTCTGACCCGACGAGTGACCTCTGACCCAATGTATAACAAGTGACCTCTGACCCGACGAGTGACATCTGACACCAGGCATAACGAGTGACCTCTTACCCGATGAGTGACCTCTGACCCACGTATAACAAGTGACCTCTGACCCGACGAGTGGCCTCTGACACCACGCATAACAAGTGACCTCTGACCCGACGAGTGACCTCTGACCCAATGTATAACAAGTGACCTCTGACCCGACGAGTGACATCTGACACCAGGCATAACGAGTGACCTCTTACCCGATGAGTGACCTCTGACCCACGTATAACAAGTGACCTCTGACCCGACGAGTGGCCTCTGACACCACGCATAACAAGTGACCTCTGACCCGACGAGTGACCTCTGACCCAATGTATAACAAGTGACCTCTGACCCGACGAGTGACATCTGACACCAGGCATAACGAGTGACCTCTTACCCGATGAGTGACCTCTGACCCACGCATAACAAGTGATCTCTTACCCGATGAGTGACCTCTGACCCCACGCATAACGAGTGGCTTCTGACCCCACGCATAATGAGTGACCTCTGACCTGATGAGTGACCTCTGACCCGATACATGACGTAAGAGTCTTTCAAACAACAAACTCAAGCTCCACCCACATTTCTCTTTAAAAATTCCCGTTTTAGACTTCTAATACTTGACTGGTGTTTTGTTTTGCTCGATCCTCTGAGCTTCTTCGTTGGTCACTCGTCATGCATCGGGTCAGAGGTCATGCGTCAGGTCAGAGGTCATGCGTCGAGTCAGAGGTCAACTAGACAACTCGACTCGCGTACGGCCGTTACCGGAAGCCAGTGATTATAGTTTATAAAGTTATAAATATGGATATTTTTCGTATGGATTACTGTTATGATGGGTGGATGCATTTTTTTGGGGCTTCATAATCTCAGTTACTATTCACTCCCATTCTAAAGCTTAGAAGAACCAGGATTTTTTTTAATACAATTGTGCATCCTAGAATTTATATTATGGGTTGATTAGTTTTAATTAACTAAAATTAATTAAAATGTGCTTTTATTTGAAGTAAAACCGTGGTTTATTTTCATAAGGACTAACATGACATTATAACCAAGAGGGGATCATTGTAGTCTGACTTTGGATTTTGAATGTTTGTTAAGTAAATTGTTTCTTTATTTGTTGCTTTTCCAACTAAACCCTTCCCAATCGCTGGTTTAGATCCGTTAAGCAGATTATTGATCTTTGACTTGACCTCTGAAAGGATATTGATTTAACCCTATACACTCCTCTCCTGCTTACAATTACTTGCATTTAACAAGCTTGAAATATTGAAATATTTGCTACGGCAGTCACTTCTCCTTGCTCAAACACGGAAATGTTCCTCTAGTTCAGAACGACTAACAAGTAGGCTACCACAATCTGGATGTTTTAAATATGGCTATACAGACATTGTATTATTTTAAGAATCTTGGATGTACTTATAGACCCTTACAGAAAAAGTACTGCATGTCTTCCTTTGTCATTGTACTTTAGTTTTCACTGGTGAATTTCATGTTTTGATGCTTGAGGTTCTCTTATGAACATGTTCCAAATATGCCGCATGAATGTTTTTTTTCTTGCATATGACCAACAGGAAGTGGCACGACTCGAAAAAAAATGAACGTCACATCGCGCTGCATCTCTCTCTCTCTCTCTCTCTCTCTCTCTCTCTCTCTCTCTCTCTCTCTCTCTCTCTCTCTCTCTCTCTCTCTCTCTCTCTCTCTCTCTCTCTCTCTCTCTCTCTCTCTCTCTCTCTCTCTCTGTTTCTCTCTCTCTCTCTCTCTCTCTCTCTCTCTCTCTCTCTCTGACCGGCTCTGATGGCGTTTAACGCGCGTTTGAGCATCACGAGCGCCGTCATTCATGGGGTTAAACAGTGTAGAAGGCAATTATTCAAATCCTGCAGCACTTCCACCGGATTCGGGCTGCGGTATCATAGCAACAACACCCGAGAAGCAGACACACACACACACACACACACACACACTAGAGAGACTCAGCATCCGAACCCGAAGCACAAAACTCTCTGGATCAGAAACCCGCGCGCGCGACACTCCCCACAGCAGAAGAGCGCGAGACGAGCGCGCGCGCGAATAAACGGCTGAGACGAGCGCGGGAATATTCCTGACTGGAAATAACTTATTTTTTTCCACCTAAGCGCAAAATGTTCTCTTCAGAAGGGAGAAAGTTTTCGTTTAATTGCCCGAATACGAATTTGTTAGCCATATTTGACGGTAAGCGATCGTTTATTGTTCATCTTATTGTGTCGATGGAGTAGATCATATGCTTTGTCGATGAATGATATAAATGATTAATA
Source organism: Tiaroga cobitis (assembly GCA_030578255.1). Lineage (NCBI taxonomy): Eukaryota > Metazoa > Chordata > Actinopteri > Cypriniformes > Leuciscidae > Tiaroga > Tiaroga cobitis. The sequence goes on along the minus strand of CM060605.1, from coordinate 45,450,903 downwards.
TATCAACCCGTGACTGGGTATCTCCAGTGTTTTAGGTTTTTTTAGGGCTCGTTAAATGTGCCGAATGTCACGAGCTGTTACGCATGTTATTTTCTACGCATAAACCCCCTGGTTTTCCAGTTTCTGTTCAGTTTTACGTTCATTTTTGAAAAGCAGGCTGTTTTAAATGGCCATTATTCGTCATTTCGTTTAATTCCTTCGTCAGAAAAGCCCTTTAATAGAAGCATGTAGCAGTAGCTCATTTTCAAAATCACCATTTTATGTGCAAAAAACACTAAAACTATAATATTTACATTTACATTCGCCTCTTTTCACGATTCCCGTGTCTTTATTGAGATCAGAAGCGTTTGAATTTTTGGTAACATCACAGAAAACTGTCATACACGAACATTAAGCTTAAATGACTATAAATCTCCTCGTTATTGAATATCACTGACCTGTTAGAAAACACTGAAGAGTAGGTGGGTTATTCATTATTAGTTATTGATTTGAAGCACTGAAAACTGTATATCTGTACTAACACTGGGGTGAACCTGTCAATGTTTCAGGTTTATAAGGCTCTTGGGTCATATATGATCAATGCATGTTATGTTCTGTGTATTTGACTGTTAAAATCTTTCTTTTAAAGGTCTTAGGTCTTCTAATATGAAACGTACCTGTAAATACATTTCAGTCAATCAGTTAGGTTATTAAAAACCTTGAAGATCTTCCAGTTAGAGACAGTGTCAGGTATACAGTTGACTTCTCTGTGCTGAATGAGGACAGTGATTTCTGCATGTAGAGCTTGTTACATCACTGTGGTTGACATATTGTTTCCAGTCAGTGCAATATTTAATGCAGAAATGCATGAGATGTTTGTGATATCAGAGCTTATTAATGAATCCAAAGTCCATGAGAACATGCTGAAGTTGACCAGTCTCGCACAACCAAAAAATCTGGAATAACCAGTGCAGCGTAAAGTGATTGACATGCATTAACTGCAGATCCTCATGCAACAGAACTGGCGTATATATGCTGTAAACCACTAAGTGCTTCTTAGCTAACATTAGAGACGACAGCCGGTTGAAACAAACCCCTTTATTGATGCACCATAATAACTGGAGGGATTTGTTGCAACTGGACTCACATTGAAGCGCAGATTCCTTATTAGAATCAAAATCCGCATTAGAGACCAGATCCTTCTTTAGTCCGGGTCAGTATGGATTGCGTATTTAATTTGATGCAAATGATAATGAAACTGTGAGGGATTGATTGATTCAAAGTCAAATTGAATGTTCACAACCTTTTTGCCCGCTAGAATTTGTTTTGGAAAACATATTTTCAATGAACCAGTAAACCCTATTGAGTAAACAGTGCATCTGTCCCTCGCGGTCATTAGTTTCAATTAAACATGTCAATAGCAGTGAGTTCAGTAATGGAGGTGTTGTTCAACACAGGTGATCAAAACCTAATCTAGTTTGTGGTTTCTTGGAGCTTTATTGATTGTAAGTGGCAAGACAGCAACTCACACATTGCATAAACCAAATATAGAGGAAAAGCAGCATGGATTTTGCCTTTCTGAACAGCATATTATTCGTTTTTCGCCCATAAGTGAATGTCAGCAGCATATGCTTGGGAAAAATTTGTGGAGTGTTATTTGTTGACTTGTGCGCCCCGTGTCTCGGATGGTAATAGCCGTCATTTCTAGCACCATTACTTTTATGTTTCTCTGCACTGCATGATGATGGAAATCATATTTCAGCTTCGTCTCTTTACTGCAGCTAGTTTTACACGCAAATTCATTCTGACAGTCTTGCGCGAACGCTGTCATTTTGTGTTTTGTCCTCATGAAGTTTATTTTCATCTCCACTGGCCTTCATCCAGCCCTTCAGATATGAATGTAAAGGTCATCGTGATCCATAAATCCTTCTCGCCCGTGTTTGAGATGTCAATTGATGTGTGAAGTCTCTGTGGATCCCGCCGCTCGTTTCTCTGTTCGCATGGATCATCTGCTGTTTGCTTTGATGTGGAGGGATTCGCACACACCTTTGAACTCGCGCGGCCTGCGTGATCTTCTGTTTATCTGGACTGTCAGAGCGTTTTCAGCTTTATTTGATTAAACGTGGAGTCTTTCATTGCCAAACACTCTCAGGAATTCATCAAATCTATAAATCGTTGTTTGGAAATATAGAAGCAGTGCCAACACAGAAGTCTGCGAGCCTTGTTTCTTAAAAGCAGTTTATTTTGTAATGTCAGCATCTGTGTGTTGTAGTGTTAAAGAGGACCTATTATGCCCTCCCAGTCTTGATGATGTTTCAGGCTCTACTAGAACAGGTTTTCCTGCTTGAATGTTGATTATTCTCCTCATATTCTCCATTGTTGCGGCTCCTCTCTTCCCAGTCTGTCAGTAACGCTCTGTTTACTTCCTGTCTCTATGAAGCCCCTCCTTCTGAAAGCACACTGTGCTCTGATTGGTCGGCAGCAGTGTGTTGTGATTGGTCGAGCGCTTCGAGTGTGTTTGGAAATGTCCCGCCCCTTTCCATAACCGCCAGTTTAACACACTACTAACTAACTCAACCAGGCCCCGCCCCTTTATTCTGCGTATGAATTATTATAATGAGGAATATTGTGACGTGTTCGTTCCCGGGAGAAACTCAAGACTACAATGGAGGCGTTTCAGGAGTTCAGAAACACGGACACTGATATAGAGAAGAACTTTACACACTGAAGAGATGAAGATGAGGAAAGCCATTTGTTTGTAGCCAATCTGAATATATACATTATGAGACGTAACATAAAGGTGTTCCAATAATGACTGACCGCAGATCCATGTAATGCATTTACTCTAGTAGAAATCTTTTTAATCCAATTAGCAATGGTTTTTTCTGCATTTATTAACACTGACTTGCGGTGATAAAGGTTTCCAGGGAAATAATGCGGTGCTACCAGAATGTTCTTGAACATCTGAATATTTATGTCATTAAATATTCATGAGCTTCAGCCATATGAACTTGACCATCGTCTTTTGCTCAATGTCTGATTAAAATATATATAAAAAAACACTATTATTATGCTTGCTGTGTGATTGATTATATTGTTGCAAAATTGTAAACAGTAATATATTATCTAATGTTGTATCTTATGTATATATAGGCTATATATATATATATATAATATCCAACTTTATTTGCGTTTACATAAAGCTATATGCGCAACTATATAGCGAATCTAAACCACCTGATTTTTTTTAGTTTCATCACAAAATGTTACTATAGTCGGCCAGTTCTGTTTATAAAGTTGCATATACAGTATAAGTGTATCCAACATTATCTGCAGACATACAGTACACTCGTGTTAAGCAATATATACTATTTATAAAATCTCAACTGATTGTGTATATCATCGTAAAATGTAACCATGTTGTCGCACGGCTCTAATCTGCGAAATGCAACTATAAGGCATGAAGATATTAAGATATTATAAACATAAACGCTGCTTTGAAACTGTGTGTATTGTGAAATGTGCTATACAAGTGAATGTGTCTTGATTTAAAGACGATCAGTGCATTTCCACAGATTGCCCAGCCATAAACTTTAAGTATTACATTTAGTGCAGGTCCATAAACGCTTATTACTGATGTGTTTGGTGACTGAAGGGAAAGTGAATATTCTTCCTGACCGTGTTGTGGATCTAGTGGGACGTCGTCAGATGCCAAATACTGAGGGAGATAAAAGTGCACCATCATTCACCCGACGTTAGCGAGTTAAATCACGTGTTTTCTAGAATCGTAGCTATGAAAGTCAACTCTGTTATTCTGTTTACTGGCTGAGAGATTCATGACTGACGAGAACATGTAATTACATGCTTCATGTTTACTCTCGTCGGGTTTATGAAGCCTCGGAGGGTCATTATCGTGTCGTATTTGCTGATTCATGTTAAATCAATGTCTATCTAATGTGTTGAGAGACTTTAATAAGCGGGAAGTGGCAAAGAGAAATGGACACTCAGTGAGTTTGCAGAAAGAAACTAATTCACTTTTCTCCTCTTTTCTCCCCTGATGATTCAGAGCTAATGAACCCTGGAAACTCAAATCTGTATTTTCCTCTGGAAGACAATATAAAGATTTAATTGGTGCCATAAATTATTCTGCACAAATGTAGATGGGTTCACGAAGGCAACTGCAAAGTCTTGTTTTGATTAAGAATATGAAATAAACATACAGTGTGTGTATATATACCGCTGTTGGGGCTGGACAGTTTTTCTACACACTTTAATGAGGCTGTGAGATCCTTGAGAAAGACTAAAGTAATTCATCTTTGGAAGTTTATTTAGAACGACAGTCGCCATGAAAGTAAAGTTGCTCTTGCCTTTTCTTCCCTGTTATACAGTTGAACCAGAATTTATTCAGACTCCTTCAACATTTCTCACATTATCACAGTTTATTCGCTATAGTTTAGAAAATGGTAATAAAATATGAGCAGAACTCAGAGTTCTCAGATCAGTGGATATTTGACTGGTTTTGTCCGTCCTTCTGTTAGACTCTCACACATGAATTATGTTGAATATCTGTCAGCTGTTAAATTTAACTACACAATTAGATAATACCAGTTTAGCTCAACCAGTGACCAAGCAATGCTTCATGTTGTTCAGTGTGTGTGTAAAAAGAGCATTAGCAATTACAGAAAACACACTTCAGCAAAACATCATCAGCTCAAAGTGAAAGAATCATTTTTGGTCACAAATTTTTATAAATGTTTCTGGTAGTGAGAATTATTTGGTATAATATGTCACAGTTTACTTTATTTTGCTCTGCTCACTTATATAAATTAACTATAGTGTCCTGCACACACTAGTAATAAATATATATATATCTGGTGTCTGTATAATGTTTGGTTTGATTGTATATCCGAGTGAAGCGCTTCTGGAACAAGAACAAATGTAGGACGGGGCTTTTGTCCATTTTTCGGGATTGATTGGACGGTTGTGGTTTGCTATTGGCTGATCTCATTTGAGTGACAGGTTATAGCCCCGCCCTCATGCCAGTAAACACGTCATCAAAGAGATATCACTTATTCAGACTCAACATACAGTCGCATGTCACAACTGGTTACTTCTTTATTTGATCCCATATGAATCTAAAGCTTTAATTCATTGTTATTTGATTTAATTTAATTTAATCTATTGTCTGGACCTCATGTTTTTTTGGACTCATTATGGGTGTAACGAAACCCTCATGTCACGATTCATACATATCACGATACTGAACTCTATATTGTTATGATACTCAAAATATGATACAAGGTTAACAAAAAATCTAATGTTGATTAAAATGCTAAATTTGGTATTACATTGTGTGTGTAAATGAATATCTTGGACTTGGTGCTGAAACCCAAAGCACAGGACAATAGAGACACCAGAATAACAATATTCATGATTCTGAAGCTGAAAGCACAGATTATTGTAGATGAATATGCTTGATCTCTGTCACTGACTAGATATATTTACAATAATGTCGGCCACTTTTACTGGAAACATCATAATTAGGACCAACAAATATTCCCCCATTGCATTATTATACATTATATTCAACATTATATAGTAGTTTAATGTAGTACTGACGCTAAAACTTTTTATTTTGGGTGAACTACTGTATCCACGATACATATTGTTGCATTTTTGTATTGCGATATATTGTGACACGATATACTGTTACACCCCTAGGACTCATATTTTCAGCTGTAATCATACATGCAACAAGATGCTTGAACCTGTTAGCCTGTCGCTCACTCTCGTTCCCACAGTTCGTGACAGAATCAGCTTTTATGTCAAATCAACACCAAACAGAAAAAACAGATGCTTTTCATCTTTCTGTTTGGAGTCTGAAGTGAATCATATCATCTGTCTCCGTCTCACACGGCTTCTGTTCTTCTTTTAGTCATGTGTGAGTGATCGCTGTGTGTGTTTGTGCTGCATTAACCCACACTATCCTTATGGTGTTCGCAGGATCCAGCGTCTCGCTCCCACTCCGTGTGCCGGAGACCCCGACGAACACTTGCCCGAGACGAAGCTTCGCCGCGCCTGCTTTGTGTTCAAACTCTCTCGTGTTCAGCCTTCCAGATTTGACTGAGCTTTCATCAGGATAAATGAGCTTCTGGGACGTCCATCTAATGAAGAACCAATAGGAGCGCGGCAAATGCTGGTGTGTGACATTCATTGAAAAAGGGTGATAAACAAAAATAAGTCTGTTCTGCTCACCAAGGCTGTATTTCTTTGATTAAAAATACTGGAAAATTGTGAAATATTATTACAATTTAATATAGCTGTTTTCTATGTGAATATACAGTAAAGTGTAATTTATTCCTGTGATCAAAGCTGAATTTTCAGCATCAATACTCCAGTCTACAGAGTCACATGATCCTTCAGAAATCACTCTAATATGAGGATCTAATGCTCAAGAAACATTATTAATGTTGAAAATAATTGTTTAAATTGATCAAAAGTGATAGTAAAGACATTTATAATGTTACAAAAGATTATATTTCAAATAATTGCTGTTCTTTTGAACTTTCTATTCATCAAAGAATTCTGGAAAATAAAATGTATCACAGTTTCCAGAAACATATGAGCTGTTTTTAATATTGATAATGATCATAAATGTTTCTTGAGCATCAGATCATCATATTAGAGTGATTTCTGAAGGATCATGTGACACTGAAGACTGGAGTAATGATGCTGAATATTCAGCTTTGATCGCAGGAATAAATTACACTTTACTGTATATTCACATTTAAATAGTAATAATATTTCACAATTTTTACTGCATTTTTGATCAAATAAATCCAGCCTTGAGCAGAAGAGATTTCTTTCAGAAACAGTCAAACTTTTCACCGGTAGTGTGTACGTTGTGTTTTTGTTTGTGTTTAGCATTTATTATTATTATTTGTTGTAAATTCACATGCTATATGATAGATTTAGTGAGTATGTGTCTAGTTCTCATGGCTTTTCCAGCCCACACTAATGTTGTCATGTTCTTCCTGTCTTTTCCAGGATGATTAATTGAGCGCCATCATGATTGCCACTGGGGGTCTTCTGCGAATATCTTCCCGGCGACAGGACTCCCTCCGCGCGAAGAACCGCGCCGAAAACAAGCGCAAGAGGAAAGCAAAGAAAAAGAGGAAGAACGAAGTGGTTGTGGTTAAAGGAAAGCTCAAGCTGTGTTCCATATCTGGACTGGTCGCTGCCATTGGGATTCTGGTGCTACTGGTTGGCGTCGCAATGGCTGTGATGGGATACTGGCCCAAACCCAATCCGCCGTATCCGGGATTGATGAACACATCGAGCGCTCAGAGGACTTATGAGAGCCGAGAGTTAGTCAATGTGACCGTCAGATGGGATCTACTAGATAAAGTCTTCAGGAGCTATAATGGATCCAATGGGACAGCTGAGGTGCATTCGGCTAAGCTTGGAGCATTTGCTACGTTTATTAAGAGATATTTGTATTCCGACAAGCTGAAGGTGTTCGGACCTTTAATCATGGGCATCGGGATCTTCCTATTCATTTGTGCGAATGCAGTACTTCACGAAAACAGAGACAAAAAGACCAAAATAATTAATCTAAGAGACATCTACTCAACGGTGATTGACATTCATAGTTTGCGGAGCAAGGAGTCCGGGCCGCTGAACGGTTTCGTGAACTACTGCCAATCAAAAGAGAACAAATCCCCGAATAAAGTCTCCTGGCCTTCTCCAGGCTCCGGTCGACACGACGCGAGTAGCACGATCCCATCCCGACGTCTGTCGACCACAATCCCACGAGTTTCTTCTTTGGACAAACAGAGCTTTACGGACACAGTCTACAGCATCTATCAAGATCAGAAACGAATCCCACCTGAGCTCAAACAATGGGAAACCAGAACAATCGTATCAACTTCAGTCAATGCGTTCACCCTGCCAATGATGAAGCTCAACAACCGGGGAGCGTCCGAAAGAAGGGGTTCGGATAAAACGGGAGAAGCCAAGAGAGAGTTTTTGGACGCCGAGGCCATTTGTAGACGTTTGGAGGATCTGGTTGCGTCTAGGACCATCACAAAGGCCAAAGTGGAACCGGCTCAAAGTCACCCAGAGCTTGCGCAGGACTCGGTGGAGGTTTATAGGAGTATTGGAAGTTTGCAAGGTGCTCCTCGAGTTTCTTTGCAGGGATCGCAGGTTCAGTTGCTTCCACCGTGTTCTCCGGGCCGCAAAACCACAGGATCTCACCTGTCTTTAAGCGCTTTATCGGACTACTCCAGGTCTATTGATCTGGATATCTCATGTATTCCTACGGACCGGCAGGTGCGATCGAGGCGTCTCAGTTGCCCTCGACTGGAGGGTCTCGGTGGCGGGGGCTACACCAAACTTGAGGGTCTTGGCGGCGAGTCCTTCGAGTCCACGGACAATGCCATGTTTAGTCATGGGAGTTCTGTTGAGGTTTTGGAGAAGGACCACAATCAGACGGACCAAGAGGAGAGCGGCGGGGTCAGACAATACTCAAAGAAACAAAAACTCATAATGGTTTCTCAATCGGAGACTACTTTAGAGGATGTGGAAATGGACAGTGTAGAAATTTAACTCGGGGATTCGCTCTTGAGAGTCTTGGCTGAGAGGAAGCTAAAGGTACGGTCACATTGGGGAAATTTGTTTAGAGAATTTTCCCAAGCGAAATCCAGTCATTTCAATGGGAATTGACGTGGTTGGGAATTTCTCCATATGGATTTCACATTGGTTGAGTCGAGGACCATCACAAAGGCAAAAGTGCAACCCTCATAAAGGCTAATTATATTTCTACAGGTAAATTGTATTTAAACTGCAACTCTGTCCATTTGATGGTCCTCAGAAAGTAATTTCAGCGAATTTTTACAAGCGAAATCCAGTCATTTCAATGGGAATCAACTCGATTTGGAATTTCCCCAAATGGATTTCGAATTGGTAAAGTCTAGGACCATCACAAAGGCCACAAATTTCTACAGTTAAATTCTAGTTACTGTACATTTCTACTGTCTATTTGGTCTTCAGACAGTAATTTCAGCAAAGTCTGCTTGGCAAAAAAGCTTCATCCTCCATTGCTAGTGTAGCGATGTATGAAGAACAGCTCACACAAGAAACTCCTTTAAACCAAGCTGATTTCTGATGGTCAGATCATTGCAAAATCTGCATGGGGAAATATTTCGCCCTCGCGTGGATTCCTATTGAAATGGCTGGATTTCCACTTGTGTATATTCGCTAAACAACGCAAAATGCTACCGCACCTTAAAAGTAATTTCAGTGACGTTACGAGCAGTGATGGTCTTCATAAAGTACGCAAAAGAGAGCAAACGTTGCCTGAAATGTTGTTAATATGTTAGACCCAAAGGTCAGTGTTTAATACTGTTTCCTCAAGGAACTACAAGCAAAAACCAGATGGGAAGTAAGTCTCAGACTTTCAGCATGATAGCACAGCTATGCTCCACTAGATTAAAAAATTTCCTTTATACTTCCAGTAGTAGAATATTCGTGGATGTTTCGTTTATCGGTGAAGTTTGGCTGTCTGAGCAGCATGTTTTATACTGTCGTCTACTTGCACTTTTTTTAACCACCAAATTACTGATTATTTTTAGAAATTGACTTGATAGCAATATCTCATTTGAAATGTTCCCTGCTTGTGTGTTGAAATATTTATGTTTGCATTTTTGAGATGTTGACTTACACTTGTATGCTCTCAGTTTTTACTTTTTATTTTATTTTACTTAAATGAACTCAAACGAACCATGAGTCAAATCCAGACGTTAGTTAGCAAGCACAGTGGTTCATGTAGTTCAGTGCTGTCTGAAATGTAATATCCATTACAGTATATTTAAAATATCATGAGATGCTAGAGTTTTGGGGTCAGTTAATGAAAGATTAATCAACAGTGTCTCTTTAAAGCGGCCCAAGGGAAGCAATGCTGCGTTCCATCCAAAACCAGATGTTTGAATGAGAAAAAAAATCAGGTAATTTCTGAGGAAACAATAGTTTAGAGTTAAAACCGATGGTTTTTAAAGACTAATTTGGTACTAGAGTGTTTGTGTGATCTGAAACAGGTCAGTTGAACATGCACTGACTAACAATCACAGTGCACATACTATTACTGTTACCAGTTTGGATTGGAACTTCAAGTGTTGTTCTATTTCGATTGGAACTTCAAGTGGTTCGATTGGAACCTCAAGTATTGTTCTATTTCGATTGAAACTTAAATTGTTGTTCTATTTCGATTGGATCCTCAAGTTTTGTTCCATTTCGATTTGGAACTTCCAAGTGTTTCGATTGGAACTTCAAGTGTTGTTCTATTTCGATTGGAACTTTGTGTTGTTTTATTTCGATTGGAACCTCAAGTGTTGTTCTATTTCGATTGGAACTTTGTGTTGTTCTATTTCGATTGGAACTTCAAGTGCTGTTCTATTCCAATTGGAATAGAAGCGAGTGAGTGCGAGTTTTTTAGCGAGTGTTCAAGTGTTGTTCTATTTCAATTGTTCTATTTCGATTGGATCCTCAATTTTTGTTCCATTTCGATTTGGAACTTCCAAGTGTTTCGATTGGAACTTCAAGTGTTGTTCTATTTCGATTGAAACTTAAATTGTTGTTCTATTTCGATTGGATCCTCAAGTTTTGTTCCATTTCGATTTGGAACTTCCAAGTGTTTCGATTGGAACTTCAAGTGTTGTTCTATTTCGATTGGAACTTCAAGTGTTGTTCTATTTCAATTGGAACTTCATGTGTTGTTCTATTTCGATTGGAACTTCAAGTGTTGTTCTATTTCGATTGGAACTTCAAGTGTTGTTCTATTTCGATTGGAACTTCATGTGTTGTTCTATTTCGATTGGAACTTCATGTGTTGTTCTATTTCGATTGGAACTTCAAGTGTTGTTCTATTTCGATTGGAACTTCATGTGTTGTTCTATTTCGATTGGAACTTCAAGTGTTGTTCTATTTCGATTGGAACTTCAAGTGTTGTTCTATTTCGATTGGAACTTCATATGTTGTTCTATTTCGATTGGAACTTCAAGTGTTGTTCTATTTCGATTGGAACTTCATGTGTTGTTCTATTTCGATTGGAACTTCAAGTGTTGTTCTATTTCGATTGGAACTTCAAGTGTTGTTCTATTTCGATTGGAACTTCATATGTTGTTCTATTTCGATTGGAACTTCAAGTGTTGTTCTATTTCGATTGGAACTTCAAGTGTTGTTCTTTTCCATGAAAATTCCAACTGTGAATTGAACGGAACGCAGTTTGATCCATGAACAGCTTGTGGTGTTAATGAACAGACGCTCGTGTGGGAGTTTGTCTTTGTTAAGGTGTTTAAATATAACTTTAAGCTCTTCTAAAGCTTCCCTGGTCAATTCAGTCATTTTGTCTCCATTTGCCTTTAATAGAACAATCAGATTCTGCTAATTAATAAACGTATTGAATGCAACTGAAAACAATAGCAAGCACCATCTCAAACTGCTAGTACTGTGTCCGACTCTGTCTCGTTAAACACACTCTTAAAAATGAAGCTTCAATGATCAGTTTCTAAAATTATTATTATTTTTCTTAGTGTGAAGAACATTTAAAAATCTAAAGAACCTTTTCCCACTATAAAGACCTTTTGTGAAAGTGAAAGAAAGTTTCATTGATGTCAAGCTTTATTTGTAAGAGTGTGTTTGATACTCCAGTATCTCTCCATGGTGTGTGTTTCTGATATGGTGTCAGTGAAATCATCCGTTTACAGATATGAAATATGTATCTCTCTCTGTGGATGAGTGTCATTATCCTGTAAGCCGGTCATTATTCACACCAGACGGCCAGTGAAGAAACCAGAGAACCAGAAGCTGTCTTCAGGGCGACGAGTGATTCCTCCTGTGCTTCATACATGTCTGAATACACTGGACAAAATATTAAACTCACAATTTACAAAGATTAGAGCATATACTTGTCTTTAATCCCAATGAGGTGAACGTGAGATCGTTTCTCTGCTCTGGTTTGACTGGATTTCGATCTCAGGTTCTGCACTAACCTGGAAAAACAGGGATTTTCTTATTTAACTCTTTTAATTTAAGCATGTTTTCTTTTAAAAGTTGTCCCTGTGTCTCAATATAACTTTCCATCCTGTCAGTCCTGTGTAAAAATCAGTTGGTTGAATGACATCATCCTGCAGGAAGTGACATCATTTTGGAGGGAAAACCACAGAATAAACATCAGTAAGTATTATTAATGGATTTGACGGATTCTCGGATGTTTATTTGGTCTAGAATCTTAAGTGCCGTTTGACACCCTGATTGACACAAATCAACGTTTCAAAAGATTATTAAAATATGAATATGATCTTCTAGCTGACGTCATGTGCCTCAAACATGGAATGTTCTCAGAACTTAAGACAGTTATGAACAAACTTTCTTTCAGAAATGTCAATAGGACATTCATTCAACAATATCTGATCTTTAATAATGTTCTCAAAAACATTGTAATGGAACTTTTTTTCTGAAACGTTTTAGTTCGATGTTCGCCTAACATTTTAAAATATTACTACTTGCTTCAGAGAACATAAAAAAAAAACGTTCCAGAATGTTCCTTAAATGTTCCAATATCCCTTAAAACTCACCTTTGATCACCAAAATAACATTTAAGTGTTTTTCCTTATAATATCTTGAATGTAACTCGACACTCTCGCCTCATTTAGTATGCGCGGTTCTATGAATATGCAAATGAGCCCCGCCTCCACTCGATCCACTGGTTGACGATCACACGTTGATCTGATTGGTTACAAGGTCGTTTGTGACGTCAGAAACACCAGCGATTTCAAACCGTGTGTTTGAGACTGTCTTTGGTTCACTGCAGTTTTAAGCAGGAAATACTCAGCAATGCTGTCGACTTATGAACTTACACACGGTGTGTCTTAAAGCGTATTAAACACACCACATACACACATAAACAACATTAAACGCTGGATTTACACCACAGGGGGACTTTAATCGTTTAAAACACTGGACGTTTTGTACATTCAGAGAACATTCCGAAATAATGTATTCATGCCTTAATGGGAACATTAGCAAAACGTTCTTAGATTTTGTTAGCTGGGAATATCCTGTTTTTTTTTTTGTTAGATGGGAGTCAGTGCTGAAAGTTAAATACTTCTGAAAGTCTGCTTTAATTGTGTAACCTATTTCAGTCAGCATGTTTGTGACCTCCAGAGCTTTTTCAGATATAACCTTCAGTCAGTCAGTCTCTCTCTCTCTCTCTCTCTCTCTCTAGACTTGTCTCTGTGGTTGCTAGGGCGTTGCTTGGTGGTTGCTAATGTGTTTGTGTGTTCTCTGTGTAAGTCTGAGGGTTTTTTGCTCTGTTAAAATAATGTCAGGAGGGCCAAGAAATAATTGCAGGCTTTCAGAGATTTAGTATGAAACTGTGAAGACTGTTTATTAGACAACACAGCTTTGAGTTTGAGGAAGATAAAAGCTGATGCAATTAACTGGCATCTGATCAGTTTCTGTCTCAGTGTTGACTGACCGTGACTTTCTCCACACGAATCTGATCGGAGCGTCACTGAAGAGATCTGGTGTTTCTCCGCCAGGCTTTTTATTAGCATAACCAGCAGAACTTTCATGGTAAACCAGTAAGATCATGGTTTCTGTATCTGGTTCATACTACAGCAAACACAGACAGACATGTTCAGCAAAGGGTTAAGCGCCTCAATCCCAGTAAAAGACGGTTTTAAATAGCTCTCAAACATCTGAATTGCCTTACGTAACAGTCAACAGTTGTTTATGTAACTCTGCCAAAACACACCCTCAATCTCCCAGCATGCACTGCGGCTCACATTCAGCAAAACAGTTTCCCAAATGTCATTTATAACTGAGAATGTGCAGCTGAAAAATGTTTCAATGTTTTGCTAATGTTCCAATTAACTCTTTCCCTGCCAGTTTTTATTTAGTCACCAGCCAGTTTTTTCTTCTTCATTTTCACAAAACTTTCATGCCCTCAGAATACTTTTTGTTGTATGAATATCTGAACATGCAATATATCAAAAGGAGCATCTGCTTTTAAACAACAACAAAACGTTTTATTCCAACTTTATTTTTTATTTATTTCAACACTTAAATGGGGGTAAGTTTCATAAAAAACAGCATTTTGAACAAAAAGCTGAGAAAATAGCGTTTTTGTCAAAGACTAAATGTGTATAAATTTGTTCCTGCTGCTTCTTCTGCGTAACAGCGCCACCTACCGTAGAACAGTGGAAACACGGGTTGCCGGAACATTCCGTCAATGGCGGGAAAAGAGTTTTAAAGTTATAAAAATGTTATTTCAGAATGCTCAAACCATAAATTTTTTTTAAATGCTTTAAAACTTTTTTAATGTAAGGAAACACTCAATTTTCATAATTCTTCAAACATTATGGGAATGTTACTTTTGAATGTTCTATGAACAATCCGAAACTATTTTTAAAAACATTAGACGAACTTAAACGTTTCAGGAAAAAGTTCCATGAACGATATATAAATGTACGTTTTGAGAACATTAGACCAGATAACTTTGTAAAGAACGTTGAGTGTTTCAGCATAATTGATTCTCAAGACGGTTTGTCAGACTGAGCCAGACAAACACTGATCTGATATTTCATCTGCATGAGTGTTGCATAATAATATATTCATATGATTCTGATCTCTAGGGAAGTTTTCACTGTCAGTTATGAAAGACTCTCAAAGGAATATGAAAGTCTATTTCGCCGCGCTAAACTTTGCAATAAACACGTTGAAATGGCACTATAAATATTATTTATTTAAATGTTTTAAAGTAGACTTTTATTTAGGAAATAAATGAGTGAAACATTACTCACTCTCTGCTTTAAAACAAACACTGGGTTGTTAGCCGCTAAAATGCAGATTCATCACGTGACCACTTCTACGCCAATGAGGAGAGAGACATAAGTCTGATTTGTATTTATTAATTTATTTACAAAATAATAATTCAAAATGTATTTAAAATACCTACATTATATTCACATTCACTTCACTCATGCTTTGAATTAAAATTGAGTGTGTTTCTCATTTTTGATGTGACGCTGCTGTGCTCGTCTCTGACCGCAAGAGGGCGTCGTTGTTCTACTTTCTTCATTATTGATGAAGATAATGATGATTAAGCAAGTGATTTTCTACAGTTCTGCATTTCTGTATTGATTTGTGCTGAAAAATAGGATCATATGCTTCATAAAACAAATCACAATTGAGTTTGAGTTGCATAAAATGCCCTGACTGATCAATAGTAATGCTTTTAAGTCTGAAATGGATAATTTATCAGACATGAAGCGTTTGTGTCTGTTTTCGCCTTCCAGCTGAGCTGTGTAATCCAGTCTGAGTTCTGTAAAACTGCCCAACACTGACCAGAGGAGCCGCATGTTTACCAGCTACAATTCCCAAAATGGACGGCCTGCAAATGAGCTCTGATGAATTAATTTCAGTAGAATTACTCAGCAATCCTCTGGAAAGGGTTCTGTGTTATTTGGCAGATTAATGAGGTTTCAGGATGACTGGTTTGCTCAGACGCTGTTCTTCCACAGTTAAACCAGTGTAATCCCTCCTGAAGGGAGACTAGGTGACAGTAAAGCAGTGTGAGGTGTTGTAGTGTTTCTGTGGAGCTGATCTCATGCTTCATGTGTCTGGGCATTGAGCATTTGAGCCAAAAACGCATCGGTCAGCAACTTTAGTCTCTTTTTTAAACATCTGGAGAAGGGTTATTAATATTATAGATAAAGGCTTATATGTATTTAGAATTCAGAAAAGCTTGTTGTTAGCGACACCGGTGGCCGTTAAGTGAACTGCAGCAGTAACTAATTGCTCGTGCACACGTGACTTAATCTTGTTTTACAGTCTATGGACGTAATAGACTGAACGTGATTCAAGATCCTAACAGAATAAACACACAACAAAAATGAGAAAGCAGGATTTTGAAGCAGCATCATGTCGACAGAGGTCATTATGGCCTAATTATGATAGCTTGTTTCGAGTTTTTGAGGCGAATATGGAGATCTGGGACTATATATAGTTTGAATGAGTCCATTTTCTCTGGATGACTCGTTGATATTACCGTACAGAATTGCTCTTTCTGCATTAATTGCATGCGCATTGAATGGAAGAGAGGCTTTCGAACGCGTGACCGTCATATCCGTTTGATTTTCCCGGCAAAACCGTCCCGAATACTTAACATAAAAATCAGTAAACAGGCTATCATAGACAACCTAGGAAATTATCTTTAATTGTTTTTTTTTTTTACAAGCTGTTCACACATTGGCAGTAAAAAAGCTTAATACATGATAATACATATATTCTAGAGCTGGGCAACGATTAATCACATCCAAAATAAAAGTTTGTGTTTACATAATATATGTGTGTGCTGAGTATAATTATTTTGTATATATAAAAATACACACATATGCATGTATATATTTAAGAAACATTTGTTATTTATATATAAAATATTTATATTTATATATAATATAAATGAGGTATGTGTGTATATATATATATATATACAGTATATACATGCAAATATTTCTTAAATATATACTGTACATACATATATATGTGTGTGTATTTATATGTACAAAATAATTATACACAGTACACACACATATATTATGTAAACAAACTTTTATTTTGGATGCGATTAATCGTTGCCCAGCACTAATCCATTTAACTTGATATAGCCCTACATAAGTAACTCAAACTAAAGTAAACATTTATAAAAGCTAAATAGACATACAAAAAAAACCCAAAGATTAAAAATGACAAAACCACAACAAAACGTTTAAAATAAAAATAAAAAATTGGTTTAAAATATTAATAAAAATACATCATCATGGGTTTATCGATCTCTCTGAGACTCACTGTCCACTCGGATTAACACAAGATTAGATTACATATTATACAAAACAACTGGTGTGGAAATCACAAATTCACAAATAATTACAAAAAATGGCAAGTAACATTAAATTAAACATGACATTTTGAAGTAGAAACACTGAAATATCTCTGTATAATAACTCAAACTCAAAAACAGATTTAATATGTTCTTATTTGTAATTAATAATTATTTCTACACTGAAAAAGATTTAGAGTTGGAATTACTCACTCAGAAATCTGTTAAATTGAACAAAAATACTATCGCATTGGATCTTCATCAGTTTGATGTTTTCTGATAGAGCAGATGTTGTCATTAATCTGACGGACAGCAGTGTGAGCCAATCAGGATGCGCTGTGGCGGGGCTCATTAGCATAAGTGGGTGTGGTCAGTGTGTCTGCTGCTGAACATCTTTCTCTCAGCACCGAAGCTCCTCTTCATCTTCATCTCCATCTGATCTTCATCTTCACAATTACTGGATTATTGCATCGTGAGGAGTTGAAGGAGTAAAAGTCAATAAATAAAAGGTAAGAGTGTTTCTCTCTTTTCTGTTGTGATTATAGAAACACATTGGTGTGTGTCTGATGTTTGTGTTTATGATGCGCGTTGCGGCTGTTTCTCGTTTCTGAGGGATTTAGTTAGTCCTGCTGAACACACACACACACACACACACACACACACACACACTGCTGAAGAGCTTCATTAATGAACGTGTTCATTCACATTAGTGTCTTTACTTGCTGTTTTATACTCTTGATCTTCGCGAGATCCCGTTTCGCTGTGTGTTCTGCTGAACGCGTGTGTTTATGGTTATTTATATCTCTAACTGAATCCATGAGAATATTGAATGACAGATTCCATGCAGACAGGAATGTTGTGCGCGCGCCCGACACCGCACAGATGGTCCCGCGCGCCTCCAGAACGCGCATCAACAGAACCGAGCCGAGAGTCTGATTGTATTGTGTGTATAATGTCGATAAATCAAATGCTGTCATGTCTCTCTCTTCTCTGTCATCTGGACCCGGACTGTGATGTGGACTCGGCCTGGATGTGTCTGAACGGTGAGTTTATGTGTTTCATTCTGCCTAAAAGTCAAAAGATCATCATCTCTGCTTGTGTTTGCTGCCAAATATAGATCATAAGTCTGATAGATCGCTTCAGCAAATCAAAGCTTTACAAGGAACCCAGTTAAATATTAAAATATATTCAAAGAACGTTCCTGTTAAGTTCTGAACGGTTTTTTTGTTTTGTTATGTGAACATTAGAGAAACCATGGGGAAATGCTGTTATCATTCTGCAACGTTATGAGAACAGTACTTTTTATTGTATTATATTGTATGTCTTTATTGTCCACCAAGGTGAAACATTGTCTTTGGCTCACCAGCACATAACTAACTATACAAGCATTAGTTAAGAAAAAAACAAGAACAAAAACACAGACTGATTCACATTACATAGATATAAAAATACAGTTCATGCCACTGGCATTCGGTTTATCTATCGCTTGTGGAGTTGAGATTTCTAATAGCATTTGGAATAATCATTTTATCATTCTGCAAACATTATCATCATTCCTCAAATATTAATGGAACATTACTTATTAATAATTCCGTAAACAACATTAATGGAACGTTATTTTTAATAATTCTGCAAATATTAATTGAACGTTACTTTTTGTTCTGCAAACATTATTAAAGTAACATGAAACACTTTAATGTTCTGCAAACATTAATAGAACGTTACTTTGTATCTTTTCTGCAAACATTAATAGAACGTTACTTTGTATCTTTCTGCAAACATTAATAGAACGTTACTTTGAATCTTTCTGCAAACATTAATAGAACGTTACTTTGTATCTTTCTGCAAACATTAATAGAACGTTACTTTGTATCTTTCTGCAAACATTAATAGAACGTTACTTTGTATCTTTCTGCAAACATTAATAGAACGTTACTTTGAATCTTTCTGCAAACATTAATAGAACGTTACTTTGTATCTTTTCTGCAAACATTAATAGAATGTTACTTTGTATCTTTCTGCAAATATTAATAGAACGTTACTTTGTATCTTTTCTTCAAACATTAATAGAACGTTACTTTGAATCTTTCTGCAAACATTAATAGAACGCTACTTTGTATCTTTCTTCAAACATTAATAGAACGTTACTTCAAATCTTTCTGCAAATATTAATAGAACGTTACTTTGTATCTTTCTTCAAACATTAATAGAACGTTACTTTGAATCTTTCTGCAAACATTAATAGAACGCTACTTTGTATCTTTCTTCAAACATTAATAGAACGTTACTTCAAATCTTTCTGCAAACATTAATAGAACGTTACTTTGTATCTTTCTGCAAATATTAATAGAACGTTACTTTGAATCTTTCTGCTAACATTAATAGAACGTTACTTTGTATCTTTCTGCAAACATTAATAGAACGTTACTTTGTATCTTTCTGCAAACATTAATAGAACGTTACTTTGAATCTTTCTGCAAACATTAATAGAACGTTACTTTGTATCTTTCTGCAAACATTAATAGAACGTTACTTTGTATCTTTCTGCAAACATTAATAGAACGTTACTTTGTATCTTTCTGCAAACATTAATAGAACGTTACTTTGAATCTTTCTGCAAACATTAATAGAACGTTACTTTGTATCTTTTCTGCAAACATTAATAGAATGTTACTTTGTATCTTTCTGCAAATATTAATAGAACGTTACTTTGTATCTTTTCTTCAAACATTAATAGAACGTTACTTTGAATCTTTCTGCAAACATTAATAGAACGCTACTTTGTATCTTTCTTCAAACATTAATAGAACGTTACTTCAAATCTTTCTGCAAATATTAATAGAACGTTACTTTGTATCTTTCTTCAAACATTAATAGAACGTTACTTTGAATCTTTCTGCAAACATTAATAGAACGCTACTTTGTATCTTTCTTCAAACATTAATAGAACGTTACTTCAAATCTTTCTGCAAACATTAATAGAACGTTACTTTGTATCTTTCTGCAAATATTAATAGAACGTTACTTTGAATCTTTCTGCTAACATTAATAGAACGTTACTTTGTATCTTTCTGCAAACATTAATAGAACGTTACTTTGTATCTTTCTGCAAACATCAATAGAACGTTACTTTGTATCTTTTCTGCAAACATTAATAGAACGTTACTTTGTATCTTTCTGCAAACATTAATAGAACGTTACTTTGAATCTTTCTGCAAACATTAATAGAACGTTACTTTGAATCTTTCTGCAAACATTAATAGAACGTTACTTTGTATCTTTTCTTCAAACATTAATAGAACATTACTTTGTATCTTTTCTTCAAATATTAATAGAACGTTACTTTGTATCTTTTCTTCAAATATTAATAGAACGTTACTTTGTATCTTTCTGCAAATATTAATAGAACGTTACTTTGTATCTTTCTGCAAATATTAATAGAACGTTACTTTGAATCTTTCTGCAAACATTAATAGAACGTTACTTTGTATCTTTCTGCAAATATTAATAGAACGTTACTTTGAATCTTTCTGCAAACATTAATAGAACGTTACTTTGTATCTTTTCTTCAAATATTAATAGAACGTTACTTTGTATCTTTCTGCAAACATTAATAGAACGTTACTTTGTATCTTTTCTGCAAACATTAATAGAACGTTACTTTGTATCTTTTTTGCAAACATTAATAGAACGTTACTTTGTATCTTTTCTGCAAATATTAATAGAACGTTACTTTGTATCTTTTCTGCAAATATTAATAGAACGTTACTTTGTATCTTTTCTTCAAACATTAATAGAACGTTACTTTGTATCTTTTCTGCAAATATTAATAGAACGTTACTTTGTATCTTTTCTGCAAACATTAATAGAACGTTACTTTGTATCTTTCTGCAAACATTAATAGAACGTTACTTTGTATCTTTTCTGCAAATATTAATAGAACGTTACTTTGTATCTTTCTGCAAACATCAATAGAACGTTACTTTGTATCTTTTCTGCAAACATTAATAGAACGTTACTTTGTATCTTTTCTGCAAACATTAATAGAACGTTACTTTGTATCTTTCTGCAAACATCAATAGAACGTTACTTTGTATCTTTTCTGCAAACATTAATAGAACGTTACTTTGTATCTTTCTGCAAACATTAATAGAACGTTACTTTGAATCTTTCTGCAAACATTAATAGAACGTTACTTTGAATCTTTCTGCAAACATTAATAGAACGTTACTTTGTATCTTTTCTTCAAACATTAATAGAACATTACTTTGTATCTTTTCTTCAAATATTAATAGAACGTTACTTTGTATCTTTTCTTCAAATATTAATAGAACGTTACTTTGTATCTTTCTGCAAATATTAATAGAACGTTACTTTGTATCTTTCTGCAAATATTAATAGAACGTTACTTTGAATCTTTCTGCAAACATTAATAGAACGTTACTTTGTATCTTTCTGCAAATATTAATAGAACGTTACTTTGAATCTTTCTGCAAACATTAATAGAACGTTACTTTGTATCTTTTCTTCAAATATTAATAGAACGTTACTTTGTATCTTTCTGCAAACATTAATAGAACGTTACTTTGTATCTTTTTTGCAAACATTAATAGAACGTTACTTTGTATCTTTTCTGCAAATATTAATAGAACGTTACTTTGTATCTTTCTGCAAACATTAATAGAACGTTACTTTGTATCTTTTCTTCAAACATTAATAGAACGTTACTTTGTATCTTTTCTGCAAATATTAATAGAACGTTACTTTGTATCTTTTCTGCAAACATTAATAGAACGTTACTTTGTATCTTTTCTGCCAACATTAATAGAACGTTACTTTGTATCTTTTCTTCAAATATTAATAGAACGTTACTTTGTATCTTTCTGCAAACATTAATAGAACGTTACTTTGTATCTTTTCTGCAAACATTAATAGAACGTTACTTTGTATCTTTTCTGCAAACATTAATAGAACGTTACTTTATCTTTTCTGCAAATATTAATAGAACGTTACTTTGTATCTTTTCTGCAAATATTAATAGAACGTTACTTTGTATCTTTTCTTCAAACATTAATAGAACGTTACTTTGTATCTTTTCTGCAAATATTAATAGAACGTTACTTTGTATCTTTCTGCAAACATTAATAGAACGTTACTTTGTATCTTTTCTGCAAACATTAATAGAACGTTACTTTGTATCTTTTCTGCAAACATTAATAGAACGTTACTTTGTATCTTTCTGCAAACATTAATAGAACGTTACTTTGTATCTTTTCTCACGTTACTTTGTATCTTTTCTGCAAACATTAATAGAACGTTACTTTGTATCTTTTCTGCAAACATTAATAGAACGTTACTTTGTATCTTTTCTTCAAACATTAATAGAACGTTACTTTGTATCTTTTCTCACGTTACTTTGTATCTTTTCTTCAAACATTAATAGAACGTTACTTTGAATCTTTCTGCAAACATTAATAGAACGTTACTTTGTATCTTTCTGCAAACATTGAAAGTTACTTTTGAATATTATTAAAGACCAGCTAACTTTGCACGAAGGTTCTACTAGTGTTCTGGAGAACGTCCCGGTCCGCTGGGAATAAACAGCCGATTCAAACATCTGGGCTGTCCTGGTTTTAACCTCTCGGACTGAGATTTAATCGGCTGATCTCTGGATTAAACCCACATCGCTCCAGTTGTAGAGCGCAGAGAGATTAACAAGAGAAGTGTGTGAGCGTGTCTCTCGATCTGTCGGAGTTCTGCTTTTCTTTGGGTTTGCACTGAAGACTTGCAGCGCCGGCGCCAGGAACCTGAGCATTATAATCAGTATTGATCGTGTATTATAACTCAGAGTCTGCTCTTCAGGCCAGACCTCCATTATGCTGATGAATGGAAGCTTCTGGTGCAGTTGCGGCATACGGTTGCATAAATGATAGAAGAATCTGAGCATCCTCCAGCTCACTGTGAGATTGATCCGCTTGTTTCGCTCGTCTGACAAGCTTTCCCGAACATCTCTCTCGTCAGGAACTGCAGAGTCGTGCTCCTCTCACACAGATCGAGCCTCACATGCAGATGTGTGTTCTTATCATCTCTGAGCTTCTGAATATTCTGCGGTGAAGTGTGTGATTGGATGATTGTGATGTTCGGCATGTTTCCACATGACGTGAGACTCGTGTGTGTGTGTGTGTGTGAGAATCTTCTTCCTGAGGTTTCAATATTATGAAAAGCTGGAGGACGTCATATACATGTATATATATATATATATATATATATAATCAGCTCTTATTGCACATCTGTGTTGTTTTTTCATATTGTATGTTCAAATATCAATTTTCTTTGCAAAGGAATGCACAGCTTTCTACTTTTCCAAATTAATTCTTAATCTTTTTGGATTTATGACTAAAGCTGGAATTGATGAAGCTTCCCGAACTTCCCAGAAATGTTGTTTTAGTATCATTAGTGTATACTATTGTTGTATTTAGTAATATTTTGAGTTAGGTTTTATTGTTATAATTTTTGCCTTCATTTAATTTTAATTAACCCTTCAGTAATTTAGTTTTTTTTTCTTTTTTTTTTATTAGTTTATTAGCTTTAACTAAAATTAAAATGAAGGCTTAGAATGTGCATGTATATACATGCACATACTAAGCCTTCATTTTAATTTTAGTTTAGTTGCAAAGTCAATTAGTTTAAATAGATTTTAGTTAAAATTTGAGCAATAAAAAAAAAAAAAATATATATATATATATATATATATATATATTACAGTTTATATATATATAAACATTTATGTTAATTGAAATAAAGAAGCTATATATATAAACTTGTGATTTTGTATTTATTTCAGTATTTTAGTATATATATATTTTTTTGTGTAAATTTTGTTCTTCATCTTAAACTACAATAAAATTAGAAATGTTGTCTGGGTAAACTTGTTAAGTTTAAGTTTTACTATAGTTTTGTTAAAAAAATTATTAATATTTGATTAATTTGACTTAAAAAAATATTTATTCTTAATATTTATTCAAACATTTAATATTTTTATTTAATACTTTTCAATTTTATTTCAGTTAGCTTCTTTATTTCAATTAACATAAATGTTTATATATATAAATATATACACTGTTCTGAAGTGTATCTGTGATTGCTGGTGCTCAGAGGTTTAGTCGTGAGGACTGGATTACAGACAGAGCTGTGTGTGTGTGTGTGTGTGTGTGTGTGTGTCCAGGACCAGCACTAAAAAACACTGTCATTAATAACACACTGTTCAAATAACACTGGAAATATATTCTTCTCAGCGACACGTTCTGCTGAACACTTCAGAGCACAGCAACATGTGTGCGCGCGCGTGTGTGTGTGTGTCCAGGACCAGCACTAAACGTGTGTGTGTGTCCAGGACCAGCACTAAACGTGTGTGTGTGTCCAGGACCAGCACTAAACGTGTGTGTGTGTCCAGGACCAGCACTAAACGTGTGTGTGTGTCCAGGACCAGCACTAAACGTGTGTGTGTGTCCAGGACCAGCACTAAACGTGTGTGTGTGTCCAGGACCAGCACTAAACACTGTCTTTAATAACACTGGAAATATATTATTCTGCTCAACATGAGCTGGAGTGAGAAGCGCGTGTTTCAGGCCTAAGCGGATGACAGTGTGTTCGTGCGCGTGTGTGTGTGTGTGTGTGTGTGTGGTTGATCTGCTGGAGCGTTTGGGTCAGCGTGAGGCCGAATCGCTGTGAGAATCTCACGGGGTTGATAACACTAACTGTAGGGGACAGAAATAAACCGTGAGTTAGAGAAGTGTGTGGGTTGTTCTGTGTAAAATCATTCTCTGTGTGACAGCCATTACTGTGTGAACACACACACACACACACACACTTGCAGTGCAGCTGCACACGTTTAAATCCATCAGTTTCTGTGATCTGACCTCTGGTGTTCCCTGTAGACGATGTGCATCTAATGCTCTCATCTGGTGTGTTCAGAGAATAAAGCTCGACTCGTGTGTGTGTGTGTGTGTGTGTGTGTGTGTGTGTCGTCCTCCTGATGCTCCAGGTCCAACACAGAAGATCTGTGTATCATCTGAGACACGAGTCTGTTTACTCCTGGAAATAATTCTGACCGGTCATTCGGTCTAAACAAACAAACATGAGTGTCATGCACTGTAATACTCTTATAATGGAAGCGGCTCCTCCGTGTTTATACGCAGATATATGAAGCTTTAGCTGGGGGAAAAATCCAGCGTTTAATGTTGTTTATGTGTGTATGTGGTGTGTTTAATACGCTTTAAGACACACCGTGTGTAAGTTCATAAGTCGACAGCATTGCTGAGTATTTCCTGCTTAAAACTGCAGTGAACCAAAGACAGTCTCAAACACACGGTTTGAAATCGCTGGTGTTTCTGACGTCACAAACGACCTTGTAACCAATCAGATCAACGTGTGATCGTCAACCAGTGGATCTCTGAGCTGAGTGAGTGAGTGGAGGCGGGGCTCATTTGCATATTCATAGAACCACGCATACTAAATGAGGCGAGGGTGTCGAGTTACATTCAAGATATTATGAAGCATGAAGATGGAAAACATTTTTAAATATGTAATTTTAGGGATCAAAGATGAGTTTTAAGGGATATAATTATTGGGGGACTTTAATCATTTTAATTATTCAGCAAAATATGTGTAATCTGAGGTGTAATCTTTGTGAGTTGGAACTACTGAAATAGCAAGTAAAGTTAGTAAGTGATTATTTGACACGGGTCTG
>CM060605.1:45400236-45420236 GCA_030578255.1 Tiaroga cobitis | reverse complement strand
GTGTGTGTGCAATAAGAGTAACACCACAGCTTCATCATGTATGTGTGTGTGTGTGTGTGTCCTTAATCATTAAGCAGAACTCAAAGAAATAGTTTTATATGTGTGTGGAATTTGATTGACAGTCATCATGATGACACACAAGCGCGTGCCTGTCATTGAATCCCTCGCGCGCGCTCTCCTCGTCTATATGATTGTATGTGATGCACTGTATTTCGTTGTGCATCTGCGGGTTTCGTGGTCACATGGTGTGAGTTTATGAACTTCTCTGGTACCGGTTTCATTTTTGTGGTTCTGCAATGCGGTGGGTGTGGCCTGCGCGTTCACGCGAAATGGCGGCGTGACGTCACTCGCGTTTGTGATGACGCGAATCGATGAAGCCCGCAGAACTTACAGTGTGTGTGTGTGTGTGTGTGTGTGTGTGCGAGTTGAGAAATACACTGACAGGAATGATCTTTATTTTCCAAAATCCTGAGGGAATTCTGATGTCATAACATCACAAGCAGGTCAAATACAGTTATTGATGATAGAAATTCCACTTGCATTCCTTTAGGATTTTTTGGGAAGAGAATTGATGATTCATATTCATGTATTATGTTCATGAATTATTTATTTATATGCAGAAATGCAGGGTGTAAATAGTGGTATAAAGCACAGCATTGACAGTCTGTGCAATATCTACTCTTATTATTAATCATCAATAGGACATTATTAGTCATAACCAGTGACAGTGGATTTATGTGTATTGTTTTCATCAAACTCACTGAAGGTGGCTGCCGACATGTAATATATTCAGTTAAGCACTGACATAATGAGTGTGTTGGGATTGATTACAGCTCATGCTTGTAATGATAATATTTGATAGTTTTTTATTGTTTTAACATGCACAGAAACGCTGCCGATCTGAAGGTCCGTTTGTGGATTTGATGTTCATTGTTCCTGCAGTGTGACTTTATGAAGTGAGTGTGTGTGATCCTTTGATTTCAATCTCACAAAGCTCGTACAGTGACAGCCGTACAAATGCTTGTCTGTCCTTCGTTTAGCAGACGTCTCGTGAGATCAGACTGAAGAACAGCTTCTATTTCTGACTGTAATTCAGAGCGCCGCTCAACTCGGCCTAGATTCAGGGATTGTTCTGGTTCTCGTCGCTCTTATCGGACAGTTCTGTGTTCAGGAACATCTCTGAGAGGACATGATACATTAGGGTGAATTATTTCACATATTGCATCCCAAAATCAAAAGGTTATTTTTGATAAGAAAAAATTAGTATCCAATTTTAATTCCATTATTTATTTATTTTGCATTTTGACGGTATTTTCATTACATTACTCATTCTCATTACTTTAATGCATCTAGACATGTATGTACTTATAATTGTACATTTATAATTGTCATTTTTCTCAATGCTGATTCAGATCGTTTATACAACCACCTAGTATACACTTTAGCAACTGCATAGCAACACCCTAGCAATCACCTAGGAACACCCCACTAAAAGCAACTGCCTTAACAACACCCTAGCAATCACCTAGGAACACCCTACTAAAATCCATGCAGAACACCTCAGCAACACCCTAGCAACCACCTAGGAGCACCCTACTAAAATCAATGCCGAACACCTTAGCAGCTGCATAGCAACACCATGGCAACCTCCTAGGAACACACTCAAATTACTCAGAACACCTTATCAGCTGTATAGCAACACCCTAGCAACCACCTAGGAGCACCCTACTAAAATCAATGCCGAACACCTTAGCATCTGCATAGCAACACTATAGCAACCACATAGAAACACACTAAAATGACTCAGAACACCCTAGCAGCAGAGCAACACACTAGCAACCACCTATGAACACCCTACTAAAAGAACTGCAACAATTGCCTTAGCAACCGCATAACAACCATCTAGTTTCACACTAAAAACCACTTAGAACACCATAGCAACTACATAGCAAGACCCTAGAAATCACCTAGGAACACCCAACTAAAAACCATGCAGAACACCTCAGCAACTGCATAGCAACACCCTAGCAACCACCTAGGAACACACTAAAACTGATCAGAGCACCTTAGGAACACCCTAGCAACCACCTAGTAACGCACTAAGATCACTCAGAACGTTACAGCAACTGCATAGCAACACCCTTGCAAGCATCTAGGAACACGCACCAAAACCACTCAGAACACCCTAGCAACCGCATACTGTGATACATCTAGATGTTTTATGTACTTTACATTTATAATTGTCATTATTAAAGGTGATTCAAATGATGTTCTTGTTACTGTAATACAATGTTTTTTTTTTTAATTGATATTCACATGAATTAAAGGCAGTACAACAAATACTGCGAAAATGTATATATCTTTTTTTTATATTTATTCATTTTTTAATACTTTTATCACTTTATAAATAATATTTTTGGGCTTTACAGTAATGAAAATTAGATGTACTTAATTAATTGTCATGAGATTAGAATAATGATGTAAGATTGATTTATTGATTACTCACTTGATCATCTCTGAAAGCTATGATTTGGTCTTTGTGTGATTCAAACAAACCTCAATAAGCAGCAGATGATGTGCGGTTGAATTATTATTATTATTATTATTATTATTATTTCTGATCATATCACTGAGGTGTTTCTGTGGTTTTGATCGCCAGCACTGATTGTCTATCAGAACACAATAATAAACGTCAGGAGTTATTATATATATGAAGACCGGACTCATGAATAATGCATGAGGGGATTTCACTGCGCTGTCAGTGCTGGGTTTATGAATCGCCGGCGTGTTCTAGATCACAGAGAGGAATGGAGGGTTTAGGTGACGCCTGTGTGTGGAAGCGTGGTGAGCTCTTAAAGACACATGGCTGTATCGGAGCATCTGATTGGCTGAGAGCCTCCGGCGTGTCCTTTGCAGAGAGACAAAGACACATCTCAAGGACTCACAGACTAAAGCCAAACCAGATCCTCAGACCAGAAACCACAACAAACCATTGTGGAAATTCAGTGGTGAATCTGAGGGTAATAATAACTATAATCTGATGCTTTATTCATGCATTATTATGCTTTTTTTATGTACCATGGTTTTCTATGGTATGTTTTCATGGTAATAATACTATAAAAATATGGAATATTGCATATTTTATTATGCAGTCTTGTGTTGGTTTTGTCGTGTTATGGTGATGTGTTAGAGCAAGGTTCCCCAAATATGATAGAAAGCTTATACAGCCAAACCAAAAATTATTCAGACACCAGATATGATTTTTGATATTTTCACTAGTGTGATCAGGACACTATAGTTCATGTATGTACGTGAGGAGGTCAAAATAAAGTAAACTGAGACATATTACAGCCAAATATTCTTCATACAGTGACTACCAGTAACATTTATAAAACATTTGTGAGCAAAAATGATTCCTCCACTTTGAGCTGATGATGTTTTGCTGAAGTGTGTTTTCTGTAATTGCTAATGCTCTTTTTACACACACACTGAACAACATGAAGCATTGCTTGGTCACTGGTTGAGCTAAACTGGTATTATCTAATTGTGTAGTTAAATTTAACAGCTGACAGATATTCAACATAATTCATGTGTGAGAGTCTAACAGAAGGACGGACACAACCAGTCAAATATCATATTTCTTGTCATATTTTATTACCATTTTCTAAACTATAGCGAATAAACTGTGATAATGTGAGAAATGTTGAAGGAGTCTGAATAATTTTTGGTTTGACTAATTAAATCATATAAATGTATTTGGGCAGAGACTGTGTTTACCATGGTATAGTTTTGTAACGGAGCATGTCTGAATGAGCAAGACGCTCATTAGTTTACAAACGTGTTGCTGAATATCACAGACACAACACAGAAACATCTGAGTCATTTACATTGAGATCTGTGAAGCTGCTGCTGAAGGAACTGGTCACGTGTGAACAACAGAAACAGACTTGAGATGAGATTTAAACCCCAAATCAGTAGAGAGCTTCAACAATCAGCAACACACAAAACCCACTCAGATCACCTAAACAACTGCATAGAAACTCCCTAGAAGCACAAAAAATCACTCAAAACACACTTTAGCAACCGCATAGCAACACCCTGGAAACCACTCAGAACACACTTTAGCAACCGCATAGCAACACCCTGGAAACCACTCAGAACACACTTTAGCAACCGCATAGCAACACCCTGGAAACCACTCAAAACACACTTTAGCAACCGCATAGCAACACCCTGGAAACCACTCAGAACACACTTTAGCAACCGCATAGCAACACCCTGGAAACCACTCAGAACACACTTTAGCAACCGCATAGCAACACCCTGGAAATCACTCAGAACACCTTAGCAACTGCATAGCAACACTCCGGCATCCACCTTGGAAAAAAATAAAAAAAACACTTAAAAAAAGAATACCTTAGCTACTGCATAGCACCAGCCTGCATCCACCTATAAACACATCAGAAACTGCATAGCAACACCTTAGCAACCACTCAGAACACACTTTAGCAACTGCATAGCAACACACTGGCATGCACCTAGGAACGCACTAAAAAACCGCTCAAAACACCTCTGCAACTGCATAGCAACACCGTGCAACCACTCAGAATACACTTTAGCAACTGCATACCAACACCCTGACAACCACCTAGAAGCACACTAAAAATGACTTAAAACACACTTTAGCACCCTAGCAACCACCTCAGAAAACGCTAAAAACCACTTACGGCACCTTATCAACCATATAGCAACAATCTGACATCCACCTACGAATGCACTAAAAACACATTAGCAACTGCATAGCAACATCCTAGCAACCACTCAGAACACCTTAGCGACCGCATAGTAACACCCTGGCAACCACCTAGAACACCTTAGCGACCGCATAGTAACACCCTGGCAAGCACCTAGAAACACACTAAAAATAACTCAAAACACACTTTAGCAACTGCATAGCAACACCCTAGCAACCACATGAAACACACTAAAACCACTCAAAACACCTCAGCCAGTTGAGTAGCGCAAATCCACAGGGCCACATTTTAGGAACTGCATAGCAACACCTTGGCAATTACCTAGGAACACACTAAAATCATTCTGAATACTTTAGCAACTGCATAGCAACGCCCTGGAAACCAGCCGCATCATGGCGGTGAGTTTTGCACAGACCAATGTGACTGGTGTTTTCTACAGAATCCTGTTCAGTAATGGTAGGTTTCTTCTGATAAACTGTTGCATGCTTGAACAGTCTAGTGCTTCTGGGAATCGATAATTGAATCTTCACAAAAACGGTGTTAAAATCTGTTTCCACACGTCATCGTCATTTGAATTCTTTTTTAATTCATCTGAAAGCCTAAAGTAGATTTGTCTTCTGTCCTTTAATTATGGCCCGTGACTCATTAGTTACATTCCCTAATAATCCAGATTTTATTTCACAGTGTGGAGGGAAAACATCCCGCTCATAGACTGAAGCTCTGTTTGCTCGTGTGGAACACACGTCAGTATGAACGTGGAGGATTGAAATGTGAGTCTCGTCCCTGTAGAGATGTGAGTGTCTCGTATATTTGTTCTCAGACTAGCTCTGTTATTAAAGGGGTTTGATTGGCAGCCGTCACTCATGCAGATTGTTAGACATCTGAAAAGTGAGAAACTCGTTTGTGATTGGACGGCTTCATGCAGTGTTTAATTTGATTGAGCCAGCAGTCCACTAATCATGAATGTCAATGTTGTTTCCTTACGAGAAATAAAACAGAAACACACGAGTCACTAGTTGCCATCCAAAGAGTCTAGAGCTGTAAAATGAGAAATGCTTGAGTTCATATTAAGATCTCTGACTATTTATTGCAGATTTGAGGAGACGTGAAATTACTGGAGTTTTGAGGAGAATTCAGCCTGTCTCCATTTGCTCTCAATCTCAATGATGTGTTGGAGAAACAATTAAGATTTTAAAGTGTTCTCATTTCTCAATTTTTTCACTGCTAATTTCACGATACGTGATTCTCAACAATCAGCAACACACTAAAACCACTCAAAACACCTTAGCAGCTGCATAGCAACACCCTAGTAACACAGTAAAACCACTCAAAACACCTTAGCAGCTGCATAGCAACACCCTAGTAACACAGTAAAACCACTCAGAACACCTTAGCAGCTGCATAGCAACACCCTAGTAACACAGTAAAACCACTCAGAACACCTTAACAGCTGCATAGCAACACCCTAGTAACACAGTAAAACCACTCAGAACACCTTAGCAGCTGCATAGCAACACCCTAGTAACACAGTAAAAACACTCAGAACACCTTAACAGCTGCATAGCAACACCCTAGTAACACAGTAAAACCACTCAGAACACCTTAGCAGCTGCATAGCAACACCCTAGTAACACAGTAAAACCACTCAGAACACCTTAGCAGCTGCATAGGGTGTTCTGTGTTACCCTAGTAACAGTAAAACCACTCAGAACAGCTTAGCAGCTGCATAGCAACACCCTAGTAACACAGTAAAACCACTCAGAACACCTTAGCAGCTGCATAGCAACACCCTAGTAACACAGTAAAACCACCCAGAACACCTTAGCAGCTGCATAGCAATACCCTAGTAACACAGTAAAACCACTCAGAACACCTTAGCAGCTGCATAGCAACACCCTAGTAACACAGTAAAAACACTCCGAACACTTTAGCAGCTGAATAGCAACACCCTAGTAACACAGTAAAACCACCCAGAACACCTTAGCAGCTGCATAGCAACACCCTAGTAACACAGTAAAAACACTCCGAACACTTTAGCAGCTGCATATCAACACCCTAGTAACACAGTAAAACCACTCAGAACACCTTAGCAGCTGCATAGCAACACCCTAGTAACACAGTAAAACCACTCAGAACACCTTAGCAGCTGAATAGCAACACCCTAGTAACACAGTAAAACCACCCAGAACACCTTAGCAGCTGCATAGCAACACCCTAGTAACACAGTAAAACCACTCAGAACACCTTAGCAGCTGCATAGCAACACCCTAGTAACACAGTAAAACCACTCAGAACACCTTAGCAGCTGCATAGCAACACCCTAGTAACACAGTAAAACCACTCAGAACACCTTAGCAGCTGAATAGCAACACCCTAGTAACACAGTAAAACCACCCAGAACACCTTAGCAGCTGCATAGCAACACCCTAGTAACACAGTAAAAACACTCCGAACACTTTAGCAGCTGAATAGCAAAACCATCACCTATAAACACACCAAAAAGAAGCAATTTTAGTTGCATAGCCACACCCTAGCAACCACCTAGGAGTACACTAAAAATAAATCAAAACAGACTTTGATAACAGCATAGCAATAGCCTGGCAACCACCCTTACACCACCAGCACAGTTAAACACCTCACGCTCACTTCAGAAGATCTAGTCCAGCATCTGACGACAGCAATCGAGTGTCTGATGAGCATCTTCCTGTTCCAAGAGTCAAGCACTGATTCTTCATTCAGCTCACGCAGGACGATCTCAGATCTCACACACACACACACACACACAGTCACACACTTGAGTCCCACAGTGGCAGAATCTATATTTGTCCTCCTCTACAGAAATGAAAGACTCATTCTAATGAAGGACAGGAAACGCTTCGCGACTGCTTCCTGTTTGCACTGTTTGATGTGACGAAGAGCTTTCATCTTCCTCATCCGATGGGATTCTCTCACCTTTCCCTCATTTGATCTTCTTCTGCTCTTTGTTGATCTTATCCCAGAGTTCTCTGTCTGTTTGCATGATACAGTTTAATTTGTTGAGCCATAAAACAGTTTTCATAATGCCTTTGACCCAGATCTGCAGGAGCGTCTGCAGACACATGTTAAACGCTGTCCTACAGAGGAAAGACAAAGTAAACATTAATATTCATGATCCTGTGCATCATTCGTCATGATCACATGAACAGGAATCAGTGGAAAATGGATTATGAATGTTGAATCTTATCTGATCGTCTGTGAGCAGAATCACAGTAATATTCACTCAAAGTAAAGTTCACCTTAAAACATCAGAGCTTGACATTGAGGTCAAAGGTCATGCTGGAGATGCTGGGCTGTTGGGTTTAAAGGTTGCTGTGATCTCAGTGTCCCGTTGCAGGTGTTCATGTGTGTTTGTCTCTGATCACAGTTTGATCTGAAATGACGACAGAAACGGAGAGTAAAGCAGAGCAGCAGGAGGCCAGTGTGGCTCCGCCCCCTTTAGCTCCGCCCCCTTTGGCCCCGCCCCTCGACAACCAGCTTCCCCCGGCCGACGCCCACAGCACACCTGTCAGGAAACAACAGGTACATCTTCTGATTGTCACGGTAACGCTACAGTATACTTCGCATTGTTTTTATTTTTGCTAAAAGTTCAAGATCAACAACAGGCCAAACTATTAAATTCAATTGCCACTTATTTTCAGATTTAATCATTTTTTAAATAAAAAAGGGTTTGATATTATGAAACACACTCTCTCTCACACATTCTCTCTCTCTCACACATTCTCTCTCTCTCTCTCTCTCTCTCTCACACACACACACGTTCCTATCATTATGAAGTCATTCCATACGCATAATGTTTTTTTGAATTTTCTGTATTTTTACATTTTTAATAAAAAAATCATTTAGTATGTTTATTTAGAGTTTTGAATATCAAGGATCGGCAATTCCTCATAATATAGGGGGCGTGGCCTGAAGCCTGAATACACACCACAATATAAGGATAATGCAATGTAGGTCAAACCAGCACACACAGACACACACACACACACAGGTGTCAGTGTCTGATTGTGTGTGTTTCTCTGTGACGTCAGGCCGGGGAGCGTGAGGTGGGCGGAGTCCCGCAGGGGAAAGCCAATCAGCAGCTGGCTGAGGACGACGGCTCCTCCCACTGGTCCTCCTCCAGCAAACTCACCCGATCTCCTGTGAAAGTGATCAAGAAACCCAAGAACATGCAGTGCAAGATCTCACTGCTCGACGGCTCCGACTACACCTGCGTGGTGGAGGTGAGACTCACACACACACACACACACACACACACACACACACAGCTGTGTTTTTGTGATATATGAGGACATTCCATAGGCGTAATGACTTTTATACTGGACAAACTGTATATTCTATCCCCCTACACTGCCCCTATCCCTAAACCTGCCCATCACACACACACACACACACACACACACACACACACACACTGCCCCTATCCCTAAACCTGCCCATCACACACACACACACACACACACACACACACAGCCCCTATCCCTAAACCTACCCATCACAGGAGACATGCTGCATTTTTACATTAAAAAAAACACATTGTTTTTTATGTTTTTTAAGCTATTTGAAATATGAGGACTCATGCAATGTCCTCATATATCACGTGTAAGTTGTAATACCAGTGTAATATGCATGTCATTATACACATTTGTGTCCTCATATATCACAAAAACAAAAGCACACACACACACACACACACACACACACACACACCTGCGTGGTAGAGGTGAGAATCACACACACACACACACACACACACACACTTGCGTGGTAGAGGTGAGAAACACACACACACACACACACACACACACACACACACACACACACACACACACACACACACACACACCTGCGTGGTAGAGGTGAGAATCACACACACACACACCTGCGTGGTGGAGGTGAGACTCACACACACACACACACACACACACACACACACACACCTGCGTGGTAGAGGTGAGAATCACACACACACACACACACCTGCGTGGTAGAGGTGAGAATCACACACACACACACACACACACCTGCGTGGTAGAGGTGAGAATCACACACACACACACACACACACACACCTGCGTGGTGGAGGTGAGACTCACACACACACACACACACACACACACACACACCTGCGTGGTAGAGGTGAGAATCACACACACACACACACACCTGCGTGGTAGAGGTGAGAATCACACACACACACACACACACACCTGCGTGGTAGAGGTGAGAATCACACACACACACACACACACACACACCTGCGTGGTGGAGGTGAGACTCACACACACACACACACACACACACACACACACCTGCGTGGTGGAGGTGAGACTCACACACACACACACACACACACACACACCTGCGTGGTAGAGGTGAGAATCACACACACACACACACACACACACACACACACACACCTGCGTGGTGGAGGTGAGACTCACACACACACACACACACACACACACACACACCTGCGTGGTAGAGGTGAGAATCACACACACACACACACACACACACACACACCTGCGTGGTGGAGGTGAGACTCACACACACACACACACACACACACCTGCGTGGTAGAGGTGAGAATCACACGCACACACACTCACTTTTGACTCACTTTGCTGGGAAGTTCGTGTGAAACAAATCTGCGCAGATTTAGCGCAAATACTCGTGATTCCTCATGATATTAAACACAGCGTATTGCAGAATCTGCTCATCTCTGCTCACTCGAACACACACGTCACTACGCTACAGATAACGGCACGCGTGTGCATTTGCACTGAAGCAATAGCGAAGATTAAACAGCATTTACAGAAAACAGAAAATACATTGTTATTTTCCAACATCTTCAATTTTTCTGATGTTCTGTGTACAGTATTAATCTGTCCACTTAAAACACAGAAAGGATGAAAGAGGAAGAGGAGATGCTGGATAACAGGATTTTGTTTGAATAAGAAATTAATGTATGAAATCCAAATTTTATTATGTATATGTATATATAAGCTGTGACGTAGTTGAGGTTCATTTCATTTTTTCTTTTTCTTTTGGCTAGTAGAAGTTCTGAATGGCCGGTAACTTAAAAATGTTGTAGCCAATTGGCCGGTGAGTGAAAAGGTTCATTTCAAACCCTGTACTGGTTCGGTTTTTTACCTTATTTACCTGATTTAACGGAGATGTGAGCACATGAGACTCAACATCAGCAACATCATCATTACAGACTGAATCAAGAGGATTGTGAAGATAAAGACTGAAACACTTTCATCATCAGCGCCCCTTTATGAAACCCGTCTCTCTCTCTCTCTCCCTCTCTCTCTCTCTCTCTCTCTCTCTCTCTCTCTCTCTCTCTCTCTCTCCTCTCTCTCTCTCTCCCTCTCTCTCCCTCTCTCTCTCTCTCCCTCTCTCTCTCTCTCTCTCTCTCTCGCTCTCTCTCCTCGCTCTCTCTCTCGCTCTCTCTCTCTCTCTCTCTCTCTCTCTCTCTCTCTCTCTCTCTCTCTCGCTCTCTCTCTTTCTCAGGGTTTGTGTGAATCTTGTTTCTAATGTGTCTTAATGGTTGCATCATCACTGCACTCGAGTGTGTCTCATGATGAGCTCATTAGAGACGAGAAAACACCGATGAATTGTAATATTAGTGTATGACAAGAGCAAAAACACGAGTTATTGAACCATTTTATGTCCTTTTACAGTCTTGATGATGTTTCAGGCTCTACTAGAACAGGTTTTCCTGCTTGAATGTTGATTATTCTCCTCATATTCTCCATTGTTGCGGCTCCTCTCTTCCCAGTCTGTCAGTAACGC
The DNA here is from genome assembly GCA_030578255.1 of Tiaroga cobitis. Taxonomy (NCBI): domain Eukaryota; kingdom Metazoa; phylum Chordata; class Actinopteri; order Cypriniformes; family Leuciscidae; genus Tiaroga; species Tiaroga cobitis. The sequence goes on along the minus strand of CM060605.1, from coordinate 45,408,645 downwards.
TCTGTTTACTTCCTGTCTCTATGAAGCCCCTCCCTCTGAAAAGCACACTGTGCTCTGATTGGTCGGCTGGAGCAGTGTGTTGTGATTGGTCGAGCGCTTCGAGTGTGTTTGGGAAATGTCCCGCCCCTTTCCATAACCACCAGTTTCAACCATAGACTGTAATAAAATATGTGCGTAGTGTGTGTGACGTCACCCGTTGTGTTTCTGAAGAGCGTTTTTGAAGCCCAAAGTGGGCGGAGCCAGCCGTCGCCATCTTGGCAACGTCACTCCCGGATAAACGTAAATGTGCAGCGAGGCGGATTAGCTGAGGTGATGTGACGCTAACGCTAGCAGACAAACGGCTAGCAGTGACATCAGCGGCAATCCACCTGTCACTCGAGTGGCCACGCTCTTAATAATGCAGAACTTGAAGGCTTAATATAATTTAAACGGATGAGTTATAAAATAAATGCCCCCCCTCACAGTCGTCATGAAGAGCAACATTGGCGATATAGACCAAAACCACTTTTTGCACCAGACTGTAAACATGTGTTTTTCTGCTGTAAAGTTGGGCATTTTAACATGCGTGTCTATGGGACTGAGTCTCTTCTGCAGCCGGCCTCTAGTGGCCAGTGGAGGAACTGCAGGTTAAGGCACTCAGTGTCGGATTAAAGAGAGAAACGGGAAGGTTAACGCTTGGTTTCTCATCACACTACTAGCTAACTCAACCAGGCCCCGCCCCTTTATTCTGTTTAATGTTATTTCTCTCTCTACAGAAGCGTGATAAAGGTCAGGTTCTGTTCGATAAAGTCTGTGAACATCTCAATCTCCTGGAGAAAGATTACTTCGGAATCACTTTCCGTGATGTGGAGAATCAAAAGGTAACAGATTCACACAGATGCAGTGAAGCTTTGAACATTGATTCAGTGAGTCGTGATTCATCTGAACGATTCGTTTCAGAACTGGCTGGATCCTTCCAAAGACATGAAGAAGCAGATCCGAGGTGAGATCCTCTCGGGATAAACATCTGTTCTGTCCTCATGTGCTGCGTTTGAGCTCCATGGGTTTTCTTCTTCAGGTGTCGCCTGGAATTTCTCATTCAACGTGAAGTTTTATCCTCCTGAACCGGCGCTGCTCTCCGAAGACATCACCAGGTCCGACTCATTCACACTCACGCAGAACAGATACACACACACACACACACACACACACACACACACTACCAGTCAGAAGTTCGGCATCGGTACGATTTTTTATGTTTTTAAAAGAAGTCTCTTCTGCTCACCAAGGCTGTGTTTATTTGATTAAAAATACAGTAAAAATAGTAAAATTGTGTAATATTACTCCAGTGTAAATCAGCTGTTCTCTATGTGAATATACAGTAAAGTGTAATTTATTCCTGTGATCAAAGCTGAATGTTCAGCATCATTACTCCAGTCTTCAGTGTCACATGATCCTTCTGAAATCACTCTAATATGAGGATCTGATGCTCAAGAAACATTTATGATTATTATCAGTGTTGAAAACAGTTGTGTAAAAATTTATTTATTTATTTATTTCGGGATTCTTTGATGAATAGAAAGTTAAAAAGAAGGTTTATCTGAAATAGAATCTTTTGTAATATTAAACACTTACCGTTCCAAAGTTTGGGGTCAGTAAGAACTTTTATTTTATTTTTTGGCAGTAAAGACATTTATAGTGTTACAAAAGATTCTATTTCAAATAAATGCTGTTCTTTTGAACTTTCTATTCATCTAAGAATCCTGAAAAATTAAATGTATCAGTTTCACACAAATATGAACTGTTTCAACATTGATAATAATCATAAATGTCTCTTGACCATCAGATCATCATATGAGAGTGATTTCTGAAGGATCATGTGACACTGAAGACTGGAGTAATGATGCTGAAAATCACAGGAATAAATTACTTTTTCAAAAATATTAAAATCAAAAACAAGTTATTTTAAATTGTAATAATATTTCACAATATTACTGTTTTTTGTATTTTTAATCAGTTAAATGCAGCCTTGGTGAGCAGAAGAGACTTCTTTTAAACATTAACAATCTTACCGATCCAACACTTTTGACGGCAGAATATGTCATAGAAAATAACAAATAAACAAAGCCAGTGTCGGTCCGTCTGTCCGTCAGGTATTACCTGTGTCTGCAGCTGAGGGATGACATCATCTCGGGCCGCTTGCCGTGCTCGTTCGCCACACACACGGTTCTGGGCTCGTACACGGTTCAGTCGGAGCTGGGCGACCACGACCCGGACGAGTACGGCTACGAGTACGTCAGCGAGTTTCGATTCGCGCCTCATCAGACCAAAGAGATGGAGGAGAAGATCATGGACCTGCACAAGAACTACAAGTGAGTCCCGTCCTCCGCCTCTGTGCTTCCGTCAGAGTTTACATTTACATTTATTTATTAAGCGACTTACAAATGAGGAGAATAGAAGCATTAAAACTAACAATAGGACAACAATATGCAAGTGCTGTGACCCTTCCCAGTTTAAAGAGTTAGTTCACCCCAAAATGAAAATGATGTCATTAATGCCTCTCCCTCATGTCGTCCCAAGCCCGTCAGACCTCCGTTCATCTTCAGAACACAGTTTAAGATATTTTAGATTTAGTCCGAGAGCTTTCTGTCCCTCCATTGTAAATGTGTGTACGGTATACTGTCCTTGTCCAGAAAGGAAATAAAGACATCATCAAAGTAGTCCATGTGACATCAGTGGGTTAGTTAGAGTGTGTTGAAGCATCAAAAATACATTTTGGTCCAAAAATAACAAAAACTAGGACTATTCAGCATTGTATTGTCTTCCGGTTCTGTTGTGGATCCGCGTTCAGTGACGCCGCTGACGTAAGACGCTGCTGACGTGTGTCTGGTGCGCCCGTGTGTTCGGGTTCAAATAAATATGGCTGGGCAAATAATGCAAGTCTTCCTCTGTGTGGAAATCCTTAGACATGTTTGCGGAGATTGTTTTGTTTCCAGCGTGCGTCTCCCTCAGACTGTAACCGAAGCTCGGGCGCACCAGACACACGTCAGCAGCGTCTTACGTCAGCGGCGTCACTGAACGCGGATCCACAACAGAACCGGAAGACAATACAATGCTGAATAAAGTCGTAGTTTTTGTTATTTTTGGACCAAAATGTATTTTCGATGCTTCAACACACTCTAACTAACCCACTGATGTCACATGGACTACTTTGATGATGTCTTTATTTCCTTTCTGGACAAGGACAGTATACCGGACACACATTTACAATGGAGGGACAGAAAGCTCTCGGACTAAATCTAAAATATCTTAAACTGTGTCCCGAAGATGAACGGGTCTGACGGGCTTGGAGCGACATGAGGGAGAGGCATTAATGACATCATTTTCATTTTGGGGTGAACTAACCCTTTAATCTAACACTTTTTTTATAAAGATAATAGATATAGAATAGAAGATAAAGGGCCCTATTTTTACGACCTGAAACGCGAGTAGCGTTGTGCGCAGATCTCGGCGCTGTTGCTATTACACTGGCGGGATAAACGACTCTTGCGCCCGACGCTTATCTAAATAAACTGTGTTGGTCTGAAGTCGCTGCATTACTCATAGGTGTGGTTTGGGCGTAATGTGCAATAAACCAATCAGAGCGTCGTCTCGCATTCCCTTTAAGAGCAGGCGCGCTTATCCATGGTGGATCGCTATTATAACGGCGGGTTTGCCAGGAGCGTTCACAGCCGAGGAGCCGGCGTTCTCGTCAGGGCCGTAAAACACAGAGAATTGCCGTTGTATGTGGACGGGAGAAACACACACAAATTAGCTTCGGTTAAACAGGCGTATAATAATAATTTGGGTAAATGTGTAAGCTAGATTATGCCTACATTTTCACATCTTCATGGACACCACAATGATTTCCCTCGTGTGGTAATATTTTTCCTTGTAATTATGGTTTGCAAAAATGGGGCTGTGTCTGTGTGTGAGAGAAGCAAAGTGTGTGTGTGTAGTGCACATGCAACATTATGGCCACGCATGCGTGCTTAAAATAGCATCTGAATAAGACGCGACTTTAGACCGGGCTTAAAAAAAAAAACGACCTCACGTTATGTCAATCACGCTTGCACACTGACTCCGAAACTTTCATCCGTCATAAAAAAAATCCTATTGGGTTCGATTTTCTGCGTTTGTCGCATCCAGTTTGAATGGTGTTTGACAATTCAGAGCCACTGAATCACGAATACGAAAAAACACATACAAAAATTTCGGACTCAGTGTGTAGGGGCCTTTAGTATTAAAGGATCAAGTGTTGCCGAAAAACATGCGTCTTCAGTCGCTTCTTGAAGATGGCCACGGACTCAGCAGAACAAACCGAGTCTCAAACATTCGAACCTTCTCTAAGTTATGAACAAGCGTTCTTCCAGTAACGTTAATAGAACGTGCATTTAACGTTATCTGGTCTTTAATAATGTTCTCAAAACATTATTTATACATCATTCATGCAATGTTTTTTTTCTGAACATTACTCTTTTAAACGTTCACATAATGATTTAAGAATGATACAATGGTATTGGAATGTTTCCTTAACGTTCAATAATTTTAATTAAAAAAACTGGACGTTTCTATGTTGATTTACAGTAGTTCCGTTCAATAACAGTGTCAATCAATATTCTGCAGAAAAACATGTTTGACTTCAAAGTGTTAATAACTTCAAATCCTGATGCCTAATAGTCACGGTTAGGGTTAGGAGGTTAAACGCCGTGTGAATGATTTCAAGCGTAATTGTGCTGATATATGATTTCAGTGCACATATGTTTCCCATGATGCCGTGCGATTGTGTTTGTGTGTCTCAGAGGAATGACGCCGGCCGAAGCCGAGATGCATTTTCTGGAGAATGTAAAGAAACTGTCCATGTATGGAGTCGACCTTCATCATGCGAAGGTACACGTGAAACACACACACACACACACTCACGCACGCACACACACACACACACACACTCATGCACGCACACTCGCACACACACACACACACAAACACACACACACACACACACACACTGATTGATGGAGTCACATTTGAATTTCACATTCTTTCTTTAAGTGATTTCGCATGTAAATGCATCAGCACACACACAGACACCCTTTCAAACTGAATGATTCAGTGTTTTGTGTTCAGTGTTTATCGTTGTCATTGTCGTCGATCTGTCAGATGTTCAGTGTGACTCTGATACGGGCCGGGTCATTCTGGGTCACAAGCGACAGTCCAGATATTGACAACCGCACATGACAGGCCGTTCATGATGTCGAGAGAGTTGAGGATCAATTATAAACGCTTAAGAATCTATTCTGAATATTGGCAGAATCTTGAATCGGTCGTTTTCTTTGAAACCTTCAGTAGTTTATGTATATAGTTATAATATTATATATTAAGTAGTGCTGGGCAACGATTAATCGCATCCAAAATAAAAGTTTGTTTTTACATAATATGTGCATGTGTGCTGTGTTTAATAATTTTGCATATATAAATACACACACATATGCATGTATATATTAAGATTTTTTTAAAATTTATATATAAAATATTTGTATTTATACATAGTATAAATTATGTATACAAATTTGCAGTATATACATGCAAATATTTCTTAAATATATATGCATATGTGTGTATTTATATGAAATAATTATACACAGAAACCTTTATTTTAGATGCGATTAATCATGATTAATTGTTGCCCAGCACTAATTTATATATATATATAAATGTTAAAATTAACATGAACTGAGATTAAAAGTATTGTTGGTTCATGTTAGGTAACTAAAGTTAACATATGCAACCTTATCGTATTACCTATATTTCATTACAATTATGGGAAAAGTATGAACTTGCATGTAAAATTTCCCAGATCAGATGATGCATTAAAATAGTTTCAGCATCAGTTTACAGTGATTGATCAGCTTATACTTTGATTTCGCTGATAAAGCATCTGTTTATTTCCGCGTTGAGGCTGTTTGGATATGCATGTGTTTTTAATATTGGGTTGGTTTGAAGCTCTTCTGCCGATATTCATACCCAGATGATGCTTCATATCATCCATCACCTCATATAGTGATTATTAACCAGACAGACAGCTGACGTTCGGTTAGATCAGCCGCTCTTCTCTTCTTCCCCTCTTACGGATGATCTAGTTGATAGGACGATTCTTTCACTGCTTTTCTCCAGCTAAAGGAGAGGTAAGATGCATTGGTGTATAGGTGTGTCTCTGTGTGTGTGTGTGTGTGTGTGTGTCTTTGTGCATGACCATGAACCGAATCATTGTCTGAGCAAAGACTGTTTTACCTTCAGATTCTCCATGTGCGTTTGTTGAGAACCTGCTCCTTTTCTCACGCTCATCCGTCACAGTCGAAGCTCAACCCGTTCACCGTGAGCGCCTGGGGATCCAGCACAGAAAAATCAGCTAAAAAGATCATTCTGTCATCATTTACCCCTAATACAGTTACCTGATGATAGTTTTAGCTTCATTTTAATGATCAGAAATGTTTTAGTTAAGAATAATACCGTACTTTAAAGGGATACTCCACCCAAAAATGAAAATTCTGTCAGAAAGTTCCAATCGTTCTTCAAAATATCTTCCTTTGTGTTCAGCAGAAGAAAGAAACTCATACAGGTTTGCAACAACTTGAGGGCGAGTAAATGATGACAGAATTTTCATTTTTGGGTGGAGTATCCCTTTAATGCCGATGTTTTGAAGAACGCTGGAACTAAACAACATTTCTCAAAATATCTATCTTTAAATTAAAAAAATGTTTAAACGACATGAAAGTAAATGATGCCAGAATGATCATTTTTGGATGAATATTCTCTTTACAATCTCAAATATTACTCCCAGTCACTTATGCATTTAAATTATAATGTCTCAAGATTTGCCAAGGTAAATTGCAGTCAAAAGTCAGAGATCTCAATATGAACTCTTAATTTTTCATCAAATGATCTACTAAAACTTTGAGAATTTGGGTCTCTTTCCTAAAGAGTTTTAGAAGAAACATCTGAGACCACGTTGATACCTAAATGATCTCTGATCAGTACAGTTTTCCTCTGAGCGAGTGTTGGAAAGCTTCATCATGGTTTCCTACAGTAGACGTGATCAAAATACCCACTAGAGATGTGCATTGTGCCATTTCCCCCACAATCCCTCTTGATTCTTGTGTAATGTGACGTATTCAGATGTATTTTCTTAGGAAGTAAGTGAGCAAAGGAGTTGCATCGGCGGTCTAGATGTGCTCGAGCGTCTCGTTCTGCTGAACGAAGTCCTCACGTCTGTCCAGCTGATGCTCTTCAGAAGCATTTCTGATCTGGCATCAGTTTCAAGACCATTACTCAGAAACTGTGAATGCAGTGATGAAGAGAGATAATGACACAAAATACTTGATAGATAGATAGATAGATAGATAGACAGATAGACAGATAGATAGATAGATAGATAGATAGATAGATAGATAGATAGATAGATAGATAGATAGACAGATAGATAGATAGATAGATAGATAGATAGATAGACAGACAGATAGATAGATAGATAGATAGATAGATAGATAGATAGACAGATAGATAGACAGATAGATAGACAGATGCACTTTCAGTCTTTCAGGCCAGATTAGTTTGGCTTCCACTCATGAATTGGAGAATCACTGGCATTGGTTTGTGCATGAGTGTGTGATGATGATTGGCACCTCTCTGATCCAATGGTGTGTCAGGATTCTGAGGGGGTGGAGATCATGCTGGGCGTGTGTTCGTCTGGACTCCTCATCTATCGAGACAGACTTCGCATCAACCGCTTCGCTTGGCCCAAAGTCCTCAAGATCTCCTACAAGCGCAATAACTTCTACATCAAGATCCGGCCCGGAGAGGTGAGAGGTCATCCGTCATGAGCTTCTGATGAGGTGCGCTCCACTCCACACACGCACTGCAAACAATGCTTTCCTTACTCAGTATTTATGTCTTGTTTCCAGTCCAAATGTAAAAAAATCTTAAATCAAGATGCATTTACTTAAGTAGTGAAATGCGAAAAGTGATTTGTTGCTTAAACCAAGCTAAATTATCTACTAATGGGGTCAGAAAAGTAATGTAGTACTAGTAAATGCATCTTGATTTAAGAATTTTTTGATATTTGGACTGGAAACAAGACTAAAATACTGAGTAAGAAAAGCAGTTTTGCAGTGTATCAGTTGAAGTGAACTTCACTGACAATAATCGCTCATTTGGATGCCCTGCAACGTCATCAAAGAAAGGCAACGACGATAGATAGACTTTTATGATGGATAGATGCACTTTTATGATGGACAGATGCACTTTTATGATGGATAGATGCACTTTAATGATGGATAGATGCACTTTTATGATGGACAGATGCACTTTTATGATGGATAGATGCACTTTTAT
>CM060605.1:45340236-45395236 GCA_030578255.1 Tiaroga cobitis | reverse complement strand
GCAAATGTGAGACTGATTTTATACAACAGTTCAATAAACAAGAAGTTAATGTTGTTACATTTTAGACACAATATTGTCTGGGTTTTTTTTCAATTTCACTAATAAAAATAGTTCCTAACAATGAATCTGCAGTGACTTTAACGAATCGAGTGAGTCACTGATTCAGTGGTTGAATGAATGATTCAGTGACTCACTCATTAAGACTTAAAAGCTTTAAGCTTCATATATAGTGTATCATTTATTTTTCCTTCATATTAATGCCACCTCTGAGCTGCATTAAACCACTTCCATGCCATATTGCAGCCTTAAAAGTTTATGTGTAACAAACTCTGTTGAATCAATATTTCTTTTTAAATCTACTTTTTTGTAGTATATTCAGTGCTTTTCTCATCTAACACACAATGACTTTAAATGAGCTTTTGGAGATAATTTATAAGACAAAATTGATGTGAATAATTTGTGATTAATTCGATTAATGAATCATGCAACGAAAAATGTTTCTTCTGTTGCATGGCTGCGACAAACCCCTTTCAGAACCTTTATTTCTGAGAGTGTATTAAAGGCATTCATAATGATAAAGAATCAAATAATTCTGCAGTCTTAATTCAATATTATAATGCAGTCAGTGTTCACTCTTATTGTTATAGTGCATATAGAGGACTGAATCTCTCTCTCTCTCTCTCTCTCTCTCTCTCTCTCTATGTGTCTGTGTGTGTGTGTCTGTGTGTGTGTGTTTCTGTGTGTGTGTGTGTGTGTTTCTGTGTCTGTGTGTGTTCGTGTGTGTCTGTGTGTGTTTCTGTGTGTGTGTGTGTGTGTCTGTGTGTGTTTCTGTGTGTGTGTGTGTGTGTGTGTGTGTGTGTGTGTGTGTTCGTGTGTGTCTGTGTGTGTTTCTGTGTCTGTGTGTGTCTGTGTGTGTGTGTGTGCGTGTGTGTGTGTGTGTGTCTGTGTGTGTGTGTCTGTGTGTGTTTCTGTGTGTGTGTGTGTGTGTGTGTGTGTGTGTGCGTGTGTGTGTGTTTCTGTGTGTCTGTGTGTGTGTGTGTTTCTGTGTGTGTTACTGTGTGTGTTACTGTGTGTGTTTCTGTGTCTGTGTGTGTTTCTGTGTCTCTCTCTGTCTGTGTGTGTGTGTGTATGTGTGTTTCTGTGTCTGTGTGTGTTTCTGTGTCTCTCTCGGTCTGTGTGTTTCTGTGTCTGTTTCTGTGTCTCTCTCTCTCTCTCTGTCTGTGTGTGTGTGTGTGTGTGTGTGTGTGTAGAGATGGGCACAGCGTTGTACGGCACCGCTAAAGGCATGGCCATGAGTGACCTCATCACCACAGTGACGCCGGAGAAGAAAGCGGAGGAGACGTGTGAGGAAGAGTGTGTGTGTGTGGAGAGTGTGATCGTGTTGGAGGAAGAGGACGAAACCACGAAGAACACGGATCCCTCGCTGCCCAGCCCACCGACTCCGGCTCGCCAGGACACACGGGTACAAAACACTGCTTTTCTTCATCTTAACCACAAACCAGGTGTTTAATCCAAACCTCATCATATCATAACCGCTCATAACAGCTCATAACCGCTCATAACAGCTCATAACCGCTCATAACAGCTCATAACCGCGCATAACAGCTCATAACAGACAGCTCATAACCGCTCATAACAGACAGCTCCTAACCGCTCATAACAGCTCATAACCGCTCATAACCGCTCATAACAGCTCATAACAGCTCATAACAGACAGCTCATAACCGCTCATAACAGCTCATAACAGCTCATAACAGACAGCTCATAACCGCTCATAACAGCTCATAAGAGACAGCTCATAACCGCTCATAACAGCTCATAACAGACAGCTCATAACCGCTCATAACAGCTCATAACCGCTCATAACCACTCATAACCGCTCATAACAGCTCATAACCACTCATAACCACTCATAACCGCTCATGACCGCTCATAACAGCTCATAACAGCTCATAACAGCTCATAACAGTCAGCTCATAACCGCTCATAACAAACATGTAAAGACCATGATCTCATGCTTTTGATCTAAAGGCTACAAATATACACTAGTGTTAAAAAGATTGTATAATTGTATTCATCAAGGATGCATTAAATTGATCAAAAATGACAGAAACAACATGTTACAATGTAAACGCTGTTCTTTTGAAGATTCTGTTTTCAACACTGATAATAATCATAAATGTCTCTTGAGCATCAGATCCTCATATTAGAGTGATTTCTGAAGGATCATGTGACACTGAAGACTGGAGTAATGATGCTGAACATTCAGCTTTGATCACAGCAATAAATTACACTTTACTGTATATTCACATAGAAAACATATGATTTACACTGGAGTAATATTTCACATTTTACAGTATTTTTGGTCAAACAAATGCAGCCTTGATGTGCAGAAGAGACTCTTTCAAACACATTGCAAAGTTTTGACTGTGCATGCAGATGAATCTCTGTGGATTCAGAGCATCATGACGCATCTCATCACACGTGTTCCATCACTCGTGTTTAAAAGATTCCCATGATGCACCTGACGAATGGCTTCATCCCTACATTATTATCCTAACATGTGGGGAATGAGTAGCTGTGTCAGTGTCCGTTCAGTGAATGCCGTCTCTTGTTTTATCTGACTGTTCGTTCACTGATGGAGGAGATGGAACGATGATTATGAACTGATCATAAAGGCTTCACCTCGTTCTCTGCAGTAAACGGCGTGTTTCTGACCGCTCTGCTTCTCTCTCTGTTCACGCTTTCACTGGATCACAGACGGACTTCACAGACACCGCTGTAGACGGAGATCTAACGGCCACCGAGGTTTGTGTTCACGTCATTTCTCATCTGATCTCAGTTCAGAAGGAACAGCAGCACAGATTACAGTTTTTCTCAGTCGGTACATTTCTCGAATCATCCTCGACATTTGTGTTTTTCTCAAAACAATTTGTACAAATAGCAAAACACCTGCAAAAGCCAGTCTCTTGCTCAAAATCCATAGGTCATCTTTCAAAAGTAAATATCTGTGTCAGTGAACATGTCAGTGCTTCAGAATGGCAAGTCCTTCAGTCGTTGTGTACGGATAACACAGTCACATTGCTTAGTCATGTTGTCAGTATAACAGTGTACTCTGGAGATGTTCTGATGTAAACTATGGATAAAGTTTAATGATAATTATTGTAAATTGTAGGTTACACACCTTATGTGGGAGTTTGATTGCAAGAGACTGGACAAGATTCACATTTACACTTTTGTACTGAAATTTGTTGGCAGACCGTGTCATCGCGATACAGAAAGGAAAGACAGCACTGCATAGCACAAATAAAAAAACAAAAGTAGAAATGTGAACATACGTAGGACAATCTCCTTAGGGAAAACTGTACATGCAAAATGGTTGAACAAGTTGTCATAATATGCATGTAAAGACTTGAACGATGAACTATGCCTAAATGTCGTGGGGGGGGGGGCTATTCAACAGAGACCCATAACAATACATTTTGATCAACATGATATAAGCAATTGATAATTTAGGAAACAGCAGAGAATTGTACATAATCATTTGCATGGATGTACCAAAGCATTTGCAACTTGTTCAAAGAAATGAGAAACTGCTTTTGTGATGTGCACGAGTGACACACTGATGTGAAGATTGAACAGGTAGTTTTAAGAATTTCAATTCTGATCTGAGAAACGCACCAAAGCGACTGAGAAAAAATGTAAAAATGGCAGACGTTATTGCTGACGTCCGAATGTCATTCACTACAGGCTGTATTCAAATATGTGTTCAAAAAACTTAATTGTTGAATGTTCGTAACGTCCCGTTTTTAAAATGTTTAAAAGATTTGTCTTGGTTATGCGCACTTTAAGGAAACATTTCATTGCATCATTCTTCAAACATTATGGAATGTTACTTTTGAATGTTCTCTGAAACAAGTTGTTACATTTAAAAAATGTTACACGAATGTCCAACAGAAAAGAAAACATTCCATGAACGATGAATAAATCCTTTTTGGTTACACTTTACTTGAAGGGGTGTGCATAAGACTGACATGACACCTTCATAGGAGGTTTTATGCATGTTTATGACAACTGTCATTAAGTGTCATTCGCTCAATTATGTCATTTTTAATGCAAATATGACATTGTCTGAGATGTCTTTGTTATGACACCTTGACAAACCAATACATCATAACCTGTCAGTGTCTTTGTCATGACAACTCAACATTACTAAGACAACACAACCTGTCATAAATATGTCATAAACATGACATAGCAGATTAATGATCAAACTTAAGAAAGCACTTAGCTTTATGGGTTAACATTGCATTAAACTGTCATGTGATTGGTTTTGACATTGGCGTTCATGAGGCCATTTTAACATTTTAATGAGAAATTCAATGTGTACCACTGTAGTTGAGGTCAAGACAAATATTCATGACACAGTTATAATGCCTCATGACAGCCAATGTCAAAACCAATCCCATGACAGTTTAATGTAATGTTAACCCATAAAGCTAAGTGCTTTCTTAGGTTTGATAATTAATATGCTATGTCATGTATATGACATGTTTATGACAGACAGGTTGTGTTGTCTTAGTAATGTCAAGTTGTCATGACAAAGACACTGACAGGTTATGATGTATTGGTTTATGTCAAGTTGTCATAACAAAGACATCTCAAACAATGTCATATTTGCATTAAAAATGTCATAATTAAGCGAATGACACTTAATGACAGTTGTCATAAACATGCATAAAACCTCCTTCATATTCATGACATGTGTCCTGTCCTGTCATGATTATGAAGGTGTCATGTCAGTCTTATGCACACCCCTTCAAGTAAAGTGTTACCAAATTGTTTTTTGTGCAAGAACATTATTTAAGAACAGATAACTTTGAACAAACGTTCTATTAACGTTACTGGAATAACGTTTGCTCATGACTTTACCTGGACGTTCTTAAAACTGTTGATATTTGATACTAGAGAGCAGGATTAATATGAACAGCACATATTAATAATGACAGATGTGATTGCTGGCGTTAGACCGAATCGGGGCAGAAAAACAAGAATGAAATGAAAGATTGCTGTAATTAGATTGCTAATTAAGATACGGCAGGGTTGTTGATGTTCTTATTAAACTTTAATCTGATAATGGCCAATAATCATAATTGTTCTTCTAGAGATGGAAACATTAAGCCTGTGCTGTTAATGAGTTCGACTCCCAAACCGCCTCTTTCTCTGATGTGTTTTCGTTATGTCACAATATCACGTGTTTTTTGTGTCTTTTGTGCAGTCGGATCAGGAGGACGAATCCGAAGCGAAGACACTGGTAAGATTTGACAATCTAAATATTAAAACATATACACTGCGAAAAAATCAATGTATTTCTTGCTGTCATTGTTTGTGAAAATTGTTTCAAAGTAAATCCTACAGCAGATTTTTTAAAGTGTGGTTCTGTCTTCTGATTGGTCGATCCGGTGGTGATCTAGTATTTCTAGATATTCTCATTATCAGGGTTCGTACTTGAATTTGACTTTTGAAAATTTAAGTCCTGGAATACCCTTGAAAACAGCCATTTTTATGAAGAAGTACTTGAAAAGTGCTTGAATTATTGAAAGAGAGTATATGGGAAATTTATTTAAAATGTTATTGATAAAACAATCTTTTCACACAAAATTAAAATCTATATCTGATATACTAGATATAGAGGCATTTCACATGTCTATGAGTGTGATATTGCTCATATACGTATCCCAGTATATGATACAGCTTTCTGTCTTCAAGTCAATCATATATTCATGAAAGAAAAAATCAGATTTAATAAGGAAAGCGATATCTTTGTCATAGTATCCTTTCAATAATTAAAGAGACTAGTCATTGCATCTCCTGCACTTTATTTCTACCATTCTAGTTCAATTGTATTTATCTATTTACCTTTTTTAGAATTTAAAAGATAATAAAGAAAGATATTGTTTGATAAACGGCATCTCTGATTGTATGTAGTGCTTGAAAAGTCCTGGAATTTGATTTTACAGTCTCTGTACGAACCCTGTCATTATATAGTGTATATCACTGCAAAAAGTGCTGATCTTCCTCAGTGTTTTGTCTTAATTTCCTGTAGATATCTAAACATTCTTACGTCACGATTAGAACGTTATTGCAAAAGCTTCCAATAATGTTAGTTCAACATTCTCTCACAATGTAACATTCTTTGAACGTTTATTTGTAACATTCCGAGAATGACATCATAAGGACATTCCGAAAATGTTGCGCTTAGGACATTTCTGTCAGCATGAGAACATTCAAGCAATATTATAAGCATGTTCTGAAAATGTTATGAGAATGTTGATCAAGTTTTATAGATGTTAATTAAAGAACATTGTATCTTAACGTACATAATCTTCACAAACATTCCCTGTTCAATGGGTTGTGGCTGTAATGAACGAATGAATCTGTTTCCCTTCAGCCCAGTTTCATAAGGCGCATTAAAGGAGAGAATGTGTTTGTCAGACACAGTGCGCTGATGTTAGAGGTTTGTAAAGCATCACATGGACCTGCTTTAATTGGACGCTTCAGTTACTGCCACTAATGTGTGTTTGCAAACCGGTTTTACTCACTGAAAATGAACTTTAAAGCCTTTTAGTTGAGCACATGTGTATGTGTGTGTGTGTGTGTGTGTCATCAGTGATGTGTGTGTGTGTGTTTGCAGTGCATGGGCAGATCTAACATGTATCTATTTGAATGGGGGAAGCCAAACGTAAGAAAATAGAATTAAAGACTGTTTGTAATGTTTTGTTTTGCGTGTGTGAAGGTTTGTGGTGTTCCTCCTCTTGTCCTCAGATGGTTAAAGCTGAAATACTGATGAATCTCTCTGGGTTTCTTCAGGAAATCGAGCATACGCCCGAAGAGCTGGTGAAGCATCAGACGAACATCAGCGAGCTGAAGAGGACGTTCCTGGAGGGAGGAGCGGATCGGACGGGCCTGACCGAGTGGGAGAAGCGCATGTCCTCGTCTCCGCTCCGATCGCCTCGTCTGGACGAATCTCCCATGATCGAGCCACTGGTGCCGGACGAGGTGAGTTCAGCAGTGTTAGGGAAAGTTACATTGAAAAGTAATGCGTTACAATATTGCATTACTCCTTTAAAAAGTAACTAATTGCGTTATTAAGTTACCTTTTTAGAACAGTAATGCGTTACAATATTGCGTTACTCCCTTAAAAGTAACTAATTGCGTTGCTTAGTTCCCTTTTTAGAAAAGTAATGTGTTACAATATTGCGTTACTCCCTTAAAATGTAACTAATTGCGTTACTTAGTTACTTTTTTAGAAAGTAATGCTTTACGCTACTTTTGAAAACTTATTTGAAAAGGTAACTCAGATATTTTGTTATACATTTTAAAAGTAATGCGTTACTTTACTAGTTTCTTGAAAAAGTAATCTGATTACGTAACTCAGGTAACTTGTAATGAGTTACAAACAACACTGGAGATCAGCCAGTGTTTTGTGTGGAAAACTGTTGTAATTACGGCTGTTTGTTAAGAGATGATGTTCATGGATATGAATGGAGCCGCTTTAGACGAGAGTGACAGACGATTTGTCGTCGACAGAAAGTCTCTTATTGATTTTGTTTTTGTGGCCGCAGTAAAATCCGATTTCATCCGGCTGGAGTGTTTTCATGGATCCAGCGTTTATCTGCACTAAGCAGTTCAGACCAGGGAAAATCATTATGTGCTTCTTACATAAACCCAAACAGCATCTGCAGAGGGAGAGACGGGAAAAATCCTGTTCTCAATCAGTATCAGTGTGTTTCTGTAGAAATATCTTGACATCCTTCAGAATTATACATTTATTTTCACTTAAGAAGAAGAATTTTCATCAGGCTTGTTTGCAGAGCATGTATCAATGTACTTATTGAGTCATAAAGTTATATATCACTATCTATCTATCTATCTATCTATCATATGTCTGTCTGTCAAATCTCTCATTAAACAGGGTTCTTATGGTAGGAAGAAAGTCTTGTGTTGTCTGGAAAGATCTGGTCTTACAGCTTATTGATCTCTGCTGTATCATTTATTAATTCTTTTGGTTTCTTTTCCTTGAGGTCAAACAGGAAGTGGCGGTGGACACACAGGAACTGGTGGAGGACATACAGGAAGTGGCGGCAACATCGCTGGAGACGCAGGATGATCTGAACGACAGGAAGGTTGATGTGGTGAGTGATTCATTCATCCGATTCTCTCCGATCTCTTCATCAGACGTTCATGATCATAATGAATTGTGACGTGTGTCGTTGTGTGCGTTCGTTTGTCCATCGTGTCTCAGGCGTGACTAACGCTGCTGTTACTCAAGCTAACATGATCTTTGTGTGTTACATGTAGGAGTCTGACGGGTGGGTCATTATAAACAAGGTTCCTCCGTTTGAACCAGATAAAGTTCCAGGAACGGTTTCTCAAATGATACCAGAAAAGGTACAAGAAAAAGCTGTGTTTCCTCCAAAGAAAATGGCTCCAAAAGTACCAGAAAAGGTTTCTATGATAGTACAAGAACAAGTTCCTCTAATTGTACCAGAAACAGAAGAGGTTCCTCCAAAAGTACCGGAAAAAGTTTCTATGATAGTACAAGAACAAGTTCCTTCAATAGTACCAGAAACAGAAAAGGTTCCTCTAAAGAAAATTGCTCCAAATGTACCAGAAAAAGGTTCTATGATAGTACAAGAACAAGTTCCTTCAATAGTACCAGAAACAGAAGAGGTTCCTCTAAAGAAAATTGCTCCAAAAGTACCAGAAAAAGTTTCTATGATAGTACAAGAACAAGTTCCTTCAATAGTACCAGAAACAGAAGAGGTTCCTCTAAAGAAAATTGCTCCAAAAGTACCAGAAAAAGTTTCTATGATAGTACAAGAACAAGTTCCTTCAATTGTACCAGAAACAGAAAAGGTTTCTCTAAAAATAGCGGAAAAAATTCCTCCGAAAGTACCAGAAAAGTTTTCTACGATAGCAAAAGAGAAGTTTCCCGAAGACGTTCCTCCTAAAGCACCACCCAAAATCCCCCCTAAGGTCCCGGAGAAGAAACACAGCGCCAGCTACAGATTCGTAGCCGCGACGAGCACCGTATCGACCGGCGATCCTCCGGAAGACAAACCCAGCAAAGTTCAAGAAGCTTTCGAGCAGTTTTCCGACTCGACTTCCAAACCCTCCATCAAGGTGATTCCCGTGCCGGTGGAGTTTCAGAGCGTCACCGTGAGGAAGGTCGGAGAAGCCGAGGATCATGGAGAAGCTTCGCTCAGATCTCCGGCACTGCCGTATCTCGCCAAAACCTCCCCGACAGCCAGAGTGGTACGATATATCGTCCTCGGCCTGGCTTCTCAAACACAGACCAGAGATGGGGACTCGAAACGCATTTTAAAAGACTTCAGACTTGACATGGACTCGACCTGAAATGACTTCCCACTTGACTCGGACTCGACCTGAAATGACTTCACACTTGACTCGGACTCGACCTGAAATGACTTCAGACTTGACTCGTACTCGACCTGAAATGACTTCCGACTTGACTCGGACTCGACCTGAAATGACTTCAGACTTGACACGGACTCGACCTGAAATGACTTCACACTTGACTCGGACTCGACCTGAAATGACTTCAGACTTGACTCGGACTCGACCTGAAATGACTTCAGACTTGACTCTGACTCGACCTGAAATGACTTCACACTTGACTCGGACTCGACCTGAAATTACTTCAGACTTGACTCTGACTCGACCTGAAATGACTTCAGACTTGACTCGGACTCGACCTGAAATGACTTCAGATTTGACTCGGACTCGACCTGAAATGACTTCACACTTGACTCGGATTCGACCTGAAATGACTTCAGATTTGACTCGGATTCGACCTGAAATGACTTCAGACTTGACTCGGACTCGACCTGAAATGACTTCAGATTTGACTCGGACTTGACCTGAAATGACTTCAAATTTTACTCTGACTCGAGCTGAAATGACTTCACACTTGACTCGGACTCGACCTGAAATGACTTCACACTTGACTCGGACTCGACCTGAATAATAAATTAAATGGAATGAAATGAAAGACTCCAGACTCCAGTGATAAAGACTCCAGACTCCAGTGATAAAGACTCCAGACTCCACTGATAAAGACTCCAGACTTGACTCGGACTCCAGTGATAAAGACTCCAGACTCCAGAGGTAAAGACTCCAGACTCCACTGATAAAGACTCCAGACTCCAGTGATAAAGACTCCGGACTCCAGTGATAAAGACTCCAGACTCCAGTGATAAAGACTCCAGACTCCACTGATAAAGACTCCAGACTCCAGTGATAAAGACTCCAGACTCCACTGATAAAGACTCCAGACTCCAGTGATAAAGACTCCGGACTCCAGTGATAAAGACTCCAGACTCCACTGATAAAGACTCCAGACTCCACTGATAAAGACTCCAGACTCCACTGATAAAGACTCCAGACTCCACTGATAAAGACTCCAGACTTGACTCGGACTCCAGTGATAAAGACTCCAGACTCCAGAGATAAAGACTCCAGACTCCACTGATAAAGACTCCAGACTCCAGTGATAAAGACTCCGGACTCCAGTGATAAAGACTCCAGACTCCACTGATAAAGACTCCAGACTCCAGTGATAAAGACTCCAGACTCTAATGATAAAGACTCCAGACTCTAATGATAAAGACTCCAGACTCCAGACTCCAGAGATAAAGACTCCAGACTCTAGTGATAAAGACTCCAGACTCCAATGATAACTGATAAAGACTCGACTCGGACTTGACTCGGAGTCGACTCCAGAGATAAAGACTCCAGACTCCAGTGATAAAGACTCCAGACTCCAGAGATAAAGACTCCAGACTCCAGTGATAAAGACTCCGGACTCCAGTGATAAAGACTCCAGACTCCAATGATAAAGACTCCAGACTCCAGTGATAAAGACTCCAGACTCCACTGATAAAGACTCCAGTGATAAAGACTCCAGACTCCACTTATAAAGACTCCAGACTCCAATGATAAAGACTCCAGACTCCACTGATAAAGACTCCAGACTCCACTGATAAAGACTCCAGACTTGACTCGGACTCCAGTGATAAAGACTCCAGACTCCAGAGATAAAGACTCCAGACTCCACTGATAAAGACTCCAGACTCCAGTGATAAAGACTCCGGACTCCAGTGATAAAGACTCCAGACTCCAGAGATAAAGACTCCAGACTCCAGTGATAAAGACTCCGGACTCCAGTGATAAAGACTCCAGACTCCACTGATAAAGACTCCAGACTCCAGTGATAAAGACTCCAGACTCTAATGATAAAGACTCCAGACTCTAATGATAAAGACTCCAGACTCCAGACTCCAGAGATAAAGACTCCAGACTCCAGTGATAAAGACTCCAGACTCCAGAGATAAAGACTCCAGACTCCAGTGATAAAGACTCCGGACTCCAGTGATAAAGACTCCAGACTCCAATGATAAAGACTCCAGACTCCAGTGATAAAGACTCCAGACTCCACTGATAAAGACTCCAGTGATAAAGACTCCAGACTCCACTTATAAAGACTCCAGACTCCAATGATAAAGACTCCAGACTCCACTGATGAAGACTCCAGACTCCAGTGATAAAGACTCCAGACTCCACTGATAAAGACTCCAGTGATAAAGACTCCAGACTCCAGTGATAAAGACTCCAGACTCCACTGATAAAGACTCCAGTGATAAAGACTCCAGACTCCAATGATAAAGACTCCAGACTCCACTGATAAAGACTCCAGTGATAAAGACTCCAGACTCCACTGATAAAGACTCCAGACTCCAGTGATAAAGACTCCAGACTCCACTGATAAAGACTCCAGACTCCAGTGATAAAGACTCCAGACTCCACTGATAAAGACTCCAGTGATAAAGACTCCAGACTCCACTGATAAAGACTCCAGACTCCACTGATAAAGACTCCAGACTCCAATGATAAAGACTCCAGACTCTAATGATAAAGACTCCAGACTCTAATGATAAAGACTCCAGACTCCACTGATAAAGACTCCAGACTCCAGTGATAAAGACTCCAGACTCCAATGATAAAGACTCCAGACTCCACTGATAAAGACTCCAGACTCCAGTGATAAAGACTCCAGACTCCACTGATAAAGACTCCAGTGATAAAGACTCCAGACTCCAGTGATAAAGACTCCAGACTCCACTGATAGAGACTCCAGTGATAAAGACTCCAGACTCCAATGATAAAGACTCCAGACTCCACTGATAAAGACTCCAGTGATAAAGACTCCAGACTCCACTGATAAAGACTCCAGACTCCAGTGATAAAGACTCCAGACTCCACTGATAAAGACTCCAGACTCCAGTGATAAAGACTCCAGACTCCACTGATAAAGACTCCAGTGATAAAGACTCCAGACTCCACTGATAAAGACTCCAGTGATAAAGACTCCAGACTCCACTGATAAAGACTCCAGACTCCACTGATAAAGACTCCAGACTCCAATGATAAAGACTCCAGACTCTAATGATAAAGACTCCAGACTCTAATGATAAAGACTCCAGACTTGACTCGGACTCCAGATGAAAGACTTGTGAACATCTCTGACACAGACTATCTCAGAAGCCAGAGCTTCTGAAACACTCCTGATTTGTGTTGTTGTTTTGGGCTGCCGTCTGACACAAATCCCTCCGGCTGGAATTTGCTGTCGCATTCTTTTATTTCTCCTTTCTTAGAGCAGGAACCTTGTTTCCTTCATCCACTTTTATGCCTCCCTTTATTTTCGGGAATGCCGCTGCTTTGCTTTTAGTCACGACTGAAGGAACGGCTGCATCTGTGTTTTGCTCCCTGGCTGCTGCTGGAAATGTGGGTTTTATTCATAAGGGAGTCACAGCTAACAGAGAACGCTCTGGCAAAGTTATGTACAAACGTTATCCGATCTTTAATAATGTTCTCAAACCTGAGAACAAAAACATGCATCAATCATGGAACGTTTTTGCTCAAACATTTCAGTTGGATGTTTTTTAACGTAAATGCTTGTTTTAGAACGTTCATTTAAAAGTAACATTCCTTAATGTTTGAAGAATGATACAATTAAATGTTTCTTTAACGTTCACATAACCAAGAAAAATGCTTTTAAAACATTTAAAAAACTGAATGTTCAGAAATAACTTAATGTTTCATAACTTAATGGGAACTTTAGCAAATTGCTCTTAGAACATATTTCTGTTATCGGTGTGAAGCAATGCGTCTCTGTTATCCGTGATCTTCATCGATCATGAGGGAAACTCTGAAGATCTTCACTGTACATGAATGTGTTTTCACTCATCTTAATAACTGTGGAACTTATGCATCTTCTACAGACTTTGGTCAGTGTGTTAAAGATTGTTTTATAATCTTCATAATCAGAAATGCTGTTTACAAATGCAAACATTTAATTTAGTTAGTTGTTTAATTATTCATTAGGGACCAAGTCTGTAGAAATAGTTTTTTATTAAAAGTTTTGCCGCAGTGTGTTTGGTGATGCCGCCCCCTGCTGGCCAAATATCATCATAACACTGGAATAACTTCACTGCGAAACAATTATTTCCTTGTCTAGTCTTTTGTAATTAATTTTTGTCTTTTCCGGTACAAATATCTAAACGTTTACTTTCACTTGAGAAGTGAAAAGAATAAAAAATTAAGTGAGCTTGTGCATAAAATATCAACTTAAAAAATGAACCTAATTCAAAGGGAAAACAAGGTTATTTTTGACCCCAACGACAGATATTTGTCCTTTGCTCTACTCGAAAAAGACAAAAACTAAATAAGACAAAAATACTACGTGGATGTTTGCAGAATACTTTTATTTCTTCTCTATATTTTTTCTATGTTGATTTTACTCTTTCTTAAGTCACTCTTTTTTAAATCAGCTCCGATCTTCAGACCAAGACTAATGAAACACTAACAAATGTACGAGGTTTTATCCCTGCAGAACTGACACATTAGGAGTGACTGTCACTGAGCATCAGTGTGTTAGCAGCGCCACCTACTGGCAAAACATTATAAATAACATTACTACTCATCATAACCATAACATCTGCTCTGACCAGATGAATCCGCTCGACCACCGTTTGCATGCTTGGCTCTGAATCTGCATGCATTTTTATTCCTAATTCATTTATTCTTTGCACAATGCATATGCAGTGCAGCCTAAACCCTTGACTCTCCTGAAATACCCAGAATGTTCTTGTGCGTGTGCGATCTAAACTCATAATGCATGTGTGTGTGTGTGTGTGTGTGTGTGCTTTAACGCTGTGTGTCTCTCTGTGTTCAGCCGAAGCCCAGTTTTGATGAGATGTCTCCTGAGCTCACGGCGCTCTTGCAGTCGACTCGCAGCTGGGCTCCGTCTTCATCTGCGCTCGCTTTACACAAGGTCTAGACTTCACATTAACACACACTGAGATCAGCCGCTCTCAACCTGTGCTGGTGTGTGTGACTGCACATGTTAAACCACAGATTAAGGGCGTATCCGTGTGTCTCCGTCAGACCTCACGTCATCTCAGGTCATCTCTCATCATCTCTCTTCGGTTCATTGGTTTAAGACACAATTCCTGCGTCTGTTTAGAGCAATAATTATTATGGAAAGCACTTTACAAATATTAATTGAACTGACCTGTTGAATGCGAGCAGAGTTGTTATTGTTTACTAAAAGCGTCCTTGTTCATTTAAATAAATCTGAAGTCAAATCAAATATAAATATTAGGGGAAAAGGTAAACAAAATGAGAAATGTTGCAACGGAGTTCAAGTTAAAGTAGTAAAATTACTATAACTAAACTAATTTTTATTTAAGATTTATTTTTTTATTTCCAGTTAATAATTTTAGTGCTTCAGCTTAAACTTATTTCAGATTATTGCCAAAGCAACATAGTTTAGGAAATTCAAACAGAAATAAAAATAAGCTAAATAAAAATGTACAAAATAAAGTAATAAAATGACAAAAACGGAAACAAAATATACATTGATTTTTATATATAATAATTAAGTGTGATAAATAATATGATAATATTAATTAATACTATTAAATATTAAATAATAAGATAATTAATAATAATAAATACTATAATACAGAATACTCTTAATTATCTTATTTTTTAACAAACTAAAAATAAAACAATAATTTATATGAATAAATAATATTTATATATATAATATATTATAGTATTTATTTAGTAATGTTAATTAACTTATTATTTATAATTATTATTATTATTATTAAAGGTTTATTCATATGAATTATTTTTTGGTTTTCAGTTTTAATTTTTAATAATTTTGCGTTGTTCCTTTCTGTTAAATGAGCCGATCACCTTATTTGATAAAGAGTTTGATTTGATCTAAAGAATCTCGATTGATGACGAGATTGTCAGTGATTAGACATGGTATTGAAACATGAGCTGGATCAGTAGTTCTGCAGATGTGTGATCACATGACTCGTATCTCTGCGTGTTCCTCACGTTTCTCCACATCTCTTCCAGCCATCGGAGAGTCCGGAGAGGCATCGGGGAGAAGACGAGGACCAGCCGTCGCTCCAGCCTCAGGTACCCGAACCTCCAGGGGTCCAGGAGCCGGGTGTGTGTGTGCAGCCCTCGGAGCCGCCGGGTGTGTGTGTGCAGCCCTCGGAGCCGCCGGGTGTGTGTGTGCAGCCCTCGGAGCCATCGGGTGTGTGTGTGCAGCCCTCGGAGCCGCCGGGTGTGTGTGTGCAGTCCTCGGAGCCGCCGGGTGTGTGTGTGCAGCCCTCGGAGCCGCCGGGTGTGTGTGTGCAGCCCTCGGAGCCGCCGGGTGTGTGTGTGCAGCCCTCGGAGCCGCCGGGTGTGTGTGTGCAGCCCTCGGAGCCGCCCTCGGAGCCGCCGGGTGTGTGTGTGCAGCCCTCGGAGCCGCCGGGTGTGTGTGTGCAGCCCTCGGAGCCGCCGGGTGTGTGTGTGCAGCCCTCGGAGCCGCCGGGTGTGTGTGTGCAGTCCTCGGAGCCGCCGGGTGTGTGTGTGCAGCCCTCGGAGCCGCCGGGTGTGTGTGTGCAGCCCTCGGAGCCGCCGGGTGTGTGTGTGCAGTCCTCGGAGCCGCCGGGTGTGTGTGTGCAGCCCTCGGAGCCGCCGGGTGTGTGTGTGCAGCCCTCGGAGCCGCCGGGTGTGTGTGTGCAGCCCTCGGAGCCGCCGGGTGTGTGTGTGCAGTCCTCGGAGCCGCCGGGTGTGTGTGTGCAGTCCTCGGAGCCGCCGGGTGTGTGTGTGCAGCCCTCGGAGCCGCCGGGTGTGTGTGTGCAGTCCTCGGAGCCGCCGGGTGTGTGTGTGCAGTCCTCGGAGCCGCCGGGTGTGTGTGTGCAGTCCTCGGAGCCGCCGGGTGTGTGTGTGCAGCCCTCGGAGCCGCCGGGTGTGTGTGTGCAGTCCTCGGAGCTGCCGGGTGTGTGTGTGCAGTCCTCGGAGCCGCCGGGTGTGTGTGTGCAGCCCTCGGAGCCGCCGGGTGTGTGTGTGCAGTCCTCGGAGCCGCCGGGTGTGTGTGTGCAGCAGCCGGGTGTGTGTGTGCAGTCGTTGAGCTCTGAGCGAGTGCTGGATGAGTCTGATGATGATGATGATGAAACCAGTGACTCCAGCAGTGTAACCTCGGCTAACCTCGATGGGCCGCTCACACACACGCCTCACACACACGTTTCCCCCAGTGACAGCGAGTCTGGAGGCGAGAGCTTCTCTCTGTCCACCGATGATGATGATGATGAAGATCGGTCCCCCAACATGAGCCCGAGGGGTGGGGAGGTAGAACTGACGCCCAGTTTAGAGGTGACCTATGACCCCCACGACCCCGACAGATCCACCCCAATCCTGAACCCCCCGACGTCCAGTGACTGTGTGTCTGTGATGGTTCTCAGACCAACATGAGCTTTTCTGCGAGAGCTTCAGTGCCGAGAGTTGAACCGCAGCTCTGAAACCTCTCGAAGCTGCTTGTGTTCAGTCTGTTCTCTCCCAGAACACCTTGTTCCTCCCTGTCTCCTTCCCAGTGTTTGTTTCCATGAGGGAATCTCATTTATATAGTGCTTTAGTTACCCAGCTAACAAAAACATGTTCTTGTTTATTTCTTGGTTATGCAAATGTTAAAGTCCCCCTGTATCAATAACTGCATCCCTTAAAACTCATCTTTGATCCCCAAAATCACATATTTCAAACTTTTTTCCTTCTTCATGCCTTGAAATATCTTGAATGTAACTCGACACCCTCGCCTCATTTAGTATGCGCGGTTCAATGAATATGCAAATGAGCCCCGCCTCCACTCACTCACTCAGCTCAGAGATCCACTGGTTGACGATCACACGTTGATCTGATTGGTTACAAGGTCGTTTGTGACGTCAGAAACACCAGCGATTTCAAACCGTGTGTTTGAGACTGTCTTTGGTTCACTGCAGTTTTAAGCAGGAAATACTCAGCAATGCTGTCGACTTATGAACTTACACACGGTGTGTCTTAAAGCGTATTAAACACACCACATACACACATAAACAACGATTTTCACCACAGGGGGACTTTAATCCATTTTATCGTTCTTCAAACATTAGAATTAGTTGCAACATTTAAAAAACGTTAGAGGAATGAATGAATAACTGTCTGTGTGTAGTGTGTGTGAATGTGTGTGTGTGTAGTGTGTGTGAATGTGTGTGTGTAGTGTGTGTGTGTATTAATGACGAGTCTCTCTTCTCTCCTGTGGTCCTGCAGTCGGGCGTCTCGAGTTTCTCCAGGACTCTGTCGGGAGACACAAACACACAAGACTCTCCTGTGATCCACACGGAAATGAAGACCGTCACATACGAGTCCCTGCAGGTGTGTGTGTGTGTGTGTGTGTGTGTGAATCTCAAATCATCCTCATTTTACAGCTCTAGACTCTATCTTACTGGATGATGACGACTATTGGCACATTACTTTACATTTTCTCGCAATTGCGAGTGATAAAGTCACAATTGAATTTAAATAAACTTGCACTTCTGACTTTTTTTTTTTTTTTCAAAAATGATATATTCTTTCTGACATCTTTTCTCAGAATTGTGAGATACAAAAGGACAATTGTGTGTTATAAAGTCTAATTCTAAGGAAAAAAAGACGGATCTTGTTTATATCTCACAAGTCTGACTTTATGACTCCCAATTGCGTGTTAAAAAGTCAGAATTGCAAGATATAAACATGCAGTTCTGAGGAAAAAGTCCTCATGATATTAAACACAGCGTATTGCAGAATCTGCTCATCTCTGCTCACTCGAACACACACGTCACTACGCTACAGATAACGGCACGCGTGTGCATTTGCACTGAAGCAATAGCGAAGATTAAACAGCATTTACAGAAAACAGAAAATACATTGTTATTTTCCAACATCTTCAATTTTTCTGATGTTCTGTGTACAGTATTAATCTGTCCACTTAAAACACAGAAAGGATGAAAGAGGAAGAGGAGATGCTGGATGACAGGATTTATATAAACTGTGATGTAGCCTAGTTAATCTGGTATTTCTTTTTTTGGCTAGTAGAAGCTCTGAATGGCCGGTAACTTAACGGTAACTTAAGTAAGTCGGTAAGGCGCCGCGTGTAGTTAGGACACGGTGTGACGGTGTAACCGAGCCCAGCTCGAGCCCATGATGAGATGCTGTGTTCTGAGACGGTGTTGTTGACATGTGACAGGACGAGACTGACGGAGACGCTGATCCTGGGATCCTCATGAGCGCTCAAACCATCACATCCGAAACCAGCAGCACCACCACCACCACACACATCACCAAGGTCAGAGAGCGCCGTAACCTGCTGTGTGTGTGAGTGTGTGTGTGTGTGTGTGTGTGTGTGTGTGTGTGTGTGTGTGTGTGTGTGTGTGTGTGTGTCAAACCATCACATCCGAAACCAGCAGCACCACCACCACCACACACATCACCAAGGTCAGAGAGCGCCGTAACCTCCTGTGTGTGTGTGTGTGTGTGTGTGTGTGTGTGTGTGTGTGTGTGTGTGTGTGTCAAACCATCACATCCGAAACCAGCAGCACCACCACCACCACACACATCACCAAGGTCAGAGAGCGCCGTAACCTGCTGTGTGTGTGAGTGTGTGTGTGTGTGTGTGTGTGTGTGTGTGTGTGTGTGTGTCAAACCATCACATCCGAAACCAGCAGCACCACCACCACCACACACATCACCAAGGTCAGAGAGCGCCGTAACCTGCTGTGTGTGTGAGTGTGTGTGTGTGTGTGTGTGTGTGTGTCAAACCATCACATCCGAAACCAGCAGCACCACCACCACCACACACATCACCAAGGTCAGAGAGCGCCGTAACCTGCTGTGTGTGTGTGTGTGTGTGTGTGTGTGTGTGTGTGTGTGTGTGTGTGTGTGTGTGTGTCAAACCATCACATCCGAAACCAGCAGCACCACCACCACCACACACATCACCAAGGTCAGAGAGCGCCGTAACCTCCTGTGTGTGTGTGTGTGTGTGTGTGTGTGTGTGTGTGTGTGTGTGTGAGATGGGTAGGGTTAGTAGTGTAGGGGGATAGAATATAGAGTTTGTACAGTATAAAAACCATCTATGGAATGTCCTCACAAGTATAGCAAATCAAACGTGTGTGTGTGTGTGTGTGTGTGTGTGTGTGTGTGTGTGTGTGTGTGTGTGTGTGTGACAGATGGTGAAGGGCGGCATCTCAGAAACACGGATTGAGAAGAGAATCGTCATCTCAGGAGACGCAGACATCGATCATGATGAGGTGAGCCTTTAATACGACTCGTTCAGGTCATTCATGTTATGAGATATGAAACATTATTCCACATTAGGGGTGTAACAGTATATCGTGTCACAATATATCACAATACAAAAAAGCAACATTATGTATCGCGGATAGTTCACGCAAAATAAAAATTACTGTGAGAAAAAATTCAAGTTTTCAGAGTTTTAGTGTCAGTACTACATTAAACTACTATATATAATGTTGAATATAATGTATAATAATGGGAATATTTGTGGGTTCTGATAATGACAAATATCTGATGTTTCCAGTAAAAGTGGCCGACATTATTGTAAATATATCTAGTCAGTGACAGAGATCAAGCATATTCATCTACAATAATCTGTGTTTTCAGCTTCAGAATCATGAATATTGTTATTCTGGTGTCTCTATTGTCCTGTGCTTTGGGTTTCAGCACCAAGTACATCTTTTATCATGTTTTGGAGTATCGCAATAATATCATATCGTGAGTTCAGTATGGTCATATGTATGAATCGTGACATGAGGGTATCGTTACACCCCTAGTCCACACATTAAACATTATTCGACACATATGGCACATGATCCCACACACATGAAACATGATCCCACACATATGAAACATGATCCCACACATATGACACATGATCCCACACATATGACACATGATTCCACACATATGACACATGATCCCACACATATGAAACATGATCCCACACATATGAAACATGATCCCACACATATGACACATGATCCCACACATATGAAACATGATCCCACACATATGACACATGATCCCACACATATGACACATGATCCCACACATATGAAACATGATCCCACACATATGACACATGATCCCACACATATGACACATGATTCCACACATATGACACATGATCCCACACATATGACACATGATCCCACACATATGACACATGATTCCACACATATGACACATGATCCCACACATATGACACATGATCCCACACATATGACACATGATTCCACACATATGACACATGATCCCACACATATGACACATGATCCCACACATATGACACATGATTCCACACATATGACACATGATCCCACACATATGAAACATGATCCCACACATATGACACATGATTCCACACATATGACACATGATCCCACACATATGACACATGATCCCACACATATGAAACATGATCCCACACATATGGCACATGATCCCACACATATGACACATGATCCCACACATATGAAACATGATCCCACACATATGACACATGATCCCACACATATGACACATGATCCCACACATATGAAACATGATCCCACACATATGACACATGATCCCACACATATGAAACATGATCCCACACACATGACACATGATCCCACACATATGACACATGATCCCACACATATGAAACATGATCCCACACATATGAGACATGATCCCACACATATGACACATGATTCCACACATATGAGACATGATTCCACACATATGACACATGATCCCACACATATGAAACATGATCCCACACATATGACACATGATCCCACACATATGACACATGATCCCACACATATGACACATGATCCCACACATGACACATGATCCCACACATATGACACATGATCCCACACATATGACACATGATCCCACACATATGACACATGATCCCACACATATGACACATGATCCCACACATATGACACATGATCCCACACATATGACACATGATCCCACACATATGAAAGCCTGGTTAGCAGTTGCTGGTTCTGATGTGGGTGTCACTGTGGGTCAGGCTCTGGCTCAGGCTATTAAAGAGGCTAAAGAACAACATCCCGACATGTCAGTGACCAAAGTCGTGGTCCATAAAGAGACGGAGATCACGCCGGAGGAGGGCGAGGAGTGACAGGTAAGACCAGAGCCAATCAGAGCTTGTTTGGCTTGGCTGACTACGAGCTGATTGGCTGCTGAGGTTTGGACCGCTGCTATTGGCTGCTGTACTAACGCCGGTGCCGCTTTGGCTGTTTACTTCATCATTCATCTGCGAACCTCAGAGAACTAGTGTGTACTAACTATACCAGCTTTCTGCTGGTAGGAAGTAGTACTGCAGTGTGACCTATCACATGATGATGATGATGATGATGACGATGATGCTCGCTGAGATTAATATGTGTCAAAGCATTGCATCTCAATGTCCACACTATCCATCCTAAACAGTGTGTGAGATTAAAATAAGAGTGTCCCAAAGCATAGTATATTGAAAAGAGTGTGCCAGAAGTCTCCGGATGATCTACTATTTCCGTGCTTACTATAACGGCTAATATTACCCACAATCCACTGCGTTTTCGAGGAGGAACTACAAACACGAGTAAAAAGTGTTAAAAAAAATGGCGGATATGTGCGACCGACGGTGAGAGGTTTAGATAAAGATTTGAGTGACTAATCAAAGTTTAACCTGGTAAAAAAATATTTATGTAATGTTATCCGTGTTATAGTTCACCTGCAATAACAGTGTGTGCTTTCATAAAGATCCGTTTGGCCATTAACTTTTAAATGCATCATTCTGCATTAATATGAGGAGAGTCTCTGCATGAAAGACACGCGACTGCAGATCAACATTTCTCTCCGATACTGTAGGAAATGATATGTGGAGGATTTTATATTTGACAAGATGATTCTGTCGAGATGATTGACAGGTCAGTTTACAGTGACAGTAATGATTGACAGGTCAGTTTACAGTGACAGTAATGATTGACAGGTCAGTTTACAGTGACAGTAATGATTGACAGGTCAGTTTACAGTGACAGGATGATTGACAGGTCAGTTTACAGTGACAGGATGATTGACAGGTCAGTTTACAGTGACAGTAATGATTGACAGGTCAGTTTACAGTGACAGGATGATTGACAGGTCAGTTTACAGTGACAGGATGATTGACAGGTCAGTTTACAGTGACAGGATGATTGACAGGTCAGTTTACAGTGACAGGATGATTGACAGGTCAGTTTACAGTGACAGTAATGATTGACAGGTCAGTTTACAGTGACAGGATGATTGACAGGTCAGTTTACAGTGACAGTAATGATTGACAGGTCAGTTTACAGTGACAGTAATGATTGACAGGTCAGTTTACAGTGACAGGATGATTGACAGGTCAGTTTACAGTGACAGGATGATTGACAGGTCAGTTTACAGTGACAGGATGATTGACAGGTCAGTTTACTGTGACAGGAATGATTGACAGGTCAGTTTACTGTGACAGGAATGATTGACAGGTCAGTTTACAATGACAGAGAGGAACCGTTAAAGACGCAATTGCATGGCGTGATAGTAAGTCCCAAAGCTTGTCTACTCTTCTGCCACACACTCAAAAGTATCTACTTTTTCTTCACAAAAAGAGTCCATACTTTTAGGGCGTAGTATAAGTAGACGAATTGAGACGCAGCATGAGTGTGTTTGAGCTCCAGACATGAATGATTCCTCAAATCATGCGTGTTGTTGAGAAGAATGTGCTGTTATGTTACTGAATCAACAGGAAAAGGTGAAAAAATCCCACATTGAAGGAGGAACCGAGTTAGAAGATCACAAGAAACAGGAAAAAACACCCTAGCAACACCCTAGCAACCACCCAGAACACCCTGTCATTGTGGCTTTGGGTTTTGCATGGGAAAGGCCATTCACATTTTCTTGAAGAAAATGTAAATCTTTTCAGTATATGATATAATGTGGAATCTCTGTATTATGTTGATGTTGAGCTGTAATGCATGACATCATCACTTGAGGCACTAACACGCTTCGCTCTTCTGGCGGTTCTCTCTAGTCCTTCATTCCTGCTCTTTACTGAATAATGTTTCGTTTTATATTTTCAGGATTAACATCATCTTCATGCTTTCTGGAAGAATCTCACGTGTTCACGCTGTGGAGAAAGAGGAACGCTTCAGAGAAAACAACGTAGACCAATGATTCGCAGCAAACTTCATCTGAACACGTCTGGAGAAACACACACACACACACACACACACACTGACTCTCACACACACATAATCAATCACACACACACACACACACACACTCATATAATCACACACTCACACACACACACACACACACACTATCTCTCTCACACACACACACACACTCACATAATCAATCACACACAAACACACACACACACACACACACACACACAATCACACTCACTCACATAATCTCACAAATACACACTCACACTCCTCTCTCTCTCTCTCTCTCTCTCTCTCTCTCACACACACACACACACACACACACACACACGCGCGCGCTTACAGGCGGCGTCTGCCGCACTGGATCTGTTACTGCATGACAAGGGAACAATTCTGCTTTTTTTGTGAGAAGACAAAAGTATATAGACATTTTAGGAAATCCTATACGAGCGCAGTGTGTAGTCAAACCACGGGACTGAAGAATATGTGAAATATAACGGATATCTACATTTATTTATTATACTGCTCTATCACTTTAAAAAAAGGACAAACTTTGCACAATATTTAACCAGGCAAAGATGTGCCATCCACACCCGTCGCCCTCATCGTCTCATCTCTGAATATGACACACAAATGACAGTATGAGAATATGAATATGCCACATTTTCTCACTACGCCATGTATCTTAGAGACGTGTTATGTTGTTTTACTTGAATTATACGCCTGTTTTTTGTTTCTTCTTGAAAACTGTTGAGTCTAGAGGAACTAAACTGTCTGAAATATCAATCCCAGAGTTCTCCTCGCCACATCTGAGCCTTAAACTGTACAGAACTGAAGCCCAAATGTGTGTGCTCTGTCCTAGTTTGTTTCTCGATTCAGTGTGATGTGCAGTGTCGCCGCCCTGCTGACTGTTTCCCACTCAAGCTCAAATAAAAGCTCAATTCCATTTCTGATAACTTTGCTGTTTCCATTCATCCTTTTGCGGTGAGAATATGCATTCATTAATATGGCATTTTCTATAATACAGAACAAATGAATTGTGTTATACATTATAACCATTTCAGTAAAAATTATTTGATATTTGAACATTTGCAAAGGACAGGATTTCTCCAAGAATTTTAGTTATTTTAAATTCTTTCCTGGGTTCGTACAAGATGCTTAAAGTGCTTGACTTTTTTCAATGGAAAACCCTTGAACAGCCTTGAACTTCATATTTAGGAAGAAAAGTACTTGAATTATTGAACGATATATGAAATTAGTGTTTCGATGAAACAATATTTTTATGCAAAATTAACGCTGCAGCATGTCTAGTATGGATCTAAAGACATTTCACAGTCTATGAGCCTGATATTGCTCCAATAAATATCCAAGTATATGACAGCTTTCATTCTTCAATATATCCATCATATATTCATGGAAACCCCAGTTTGAATAAAGAAATCAATATCTTTATCATAGTATCCTTTCAGTGGTTAAAGTTGCCTCAGTCATTGCATACTTTGTATGTGCTGCAATTTTATTGTTACCATTTTGTTTTATTAGTATATTATTATTTATCTGTTTACCTTTTTAGAATTTGAGAGATAATAAAGATATTGTTTTGATAAGTGAGATCTCTGATTGTAGTTCAAGTGCTTAAAAGTCATGGAATTTCATTTATCTGTACGAACCCTGTCATTCTCATTATGAATTAATGATCCGTTTGGTGGTCATCCAAAATTGCCATGTATCATGATAATATCATGTTTTTGGAAATTTTAACACCATTGAAATATTTTCGGAGTGTCATGTAAATATGCAATCATTCAGTACCACGGTATCAAAACACCATGGTATTGTATCATCATGTACTTTATGTACTTAGGAGTAAATAGTCCACACAATTTAATTAATTAATTTGATCTTATTATAGTCTATAATTTAATTATAGATTTACTCAGCTAACAAATATGTTAGCTAAGAACGTTTCGCTAATGTTCCCCATTAAGCTATAAAATGTTATATTTTCTCTTAACTTTAGATGTTTTATCAACTTTTTTAAAAGCATGCATTAAACATTATGGGAACGTTGTATTTTAATGTTCTCCGAACGTTCTGAAACAAGTAGTAACATTTAAAAACATTAGACGAACGTCTAAATAAATGTTTCTGTGGGGGAAAAAACGTTCCATAAACGATTTATAATATTTTGAGAACATTATATTAGATAACTTCGAACAAATGTGACTGAAATAACGTTTTTCATAACTTTTCACAATACGTGTAAACCTATTAAACTAATTTCACTCTCTGAGGTAAATTAATCTGGACGTGCACAGTGCACTCGCTCCTCCCGCGCGTCACAGTACGGTTCTGCGCTGCGACATTTGCGTACGCGTGCCTGCGCATCCCTGTGTGTGTGTGAGAGTGTTGGTGCTGCGCAGTTTGCGTAACTGTGCCCGTGTCTACGCACGAGCCTCGGTCACTCGCTCTCCGCAGTTCCGTGCTGGCGCAGCGCGTCCTTCCGCCTGTGCTCGTCCTCGGCCTCGCACACAACAACAAAGTATTAAATTCTGCACTGGCTTTCGTGACATTCAACACACACTTTCACAGTGGATCAAAATAGCACAATAAAGGTAAGAAATTTATTTTTGGAGCAGACTGAAGCAGCTGCTGAATTATTGCATAATGTTTTGCGCGGGATGGCGGCGCGCGCCCGGCGCGGGAGTGTTCGCCATGGCCCGCGCAGCTCGCGCCACTAAATTCACCTCAGCGCGCCGCGATCCGTCGAGCTCCCGTTTAACGAGCACATTCCGCTGCTCTCCGGTGCTGATCGGTGCACTGGGGTTCTCCTGGCTCGTGTAGTGCGAAAGACGGAGGATAGTTAGTCGGTTTTGTTCGTTTTATGTCGGCTGAAGATTATTTATGTGCTAATGCTAAGATTAGCTTCAAGAGAAGAAAAACAGACTAGCGCAGAAATGGCAAAAAACACCGATCTAACTTCAGTTTATTGACCGAACAAGATATTTATAGAGAGAAAACGACTTTATTCTTTGATAAAAATACACCTCTTGTGTTTATATGAAGTAGTTTTGGCGTTTGTGGCCCGTGGCAGTCCATTCAGAACAAACCACAAGCATCATGTGTCCATTAAGGTATCAATGATCTTTAACAAACCACGTGAAATGTGTTTTAATGCATTATGTTCTGTTTTCAAATGTGATGTTAATGATTATTTATTAAAATGGGGCGTGACATCATTCGTTTGTTTTTATCAGACACAAGATAAATGCTCATAATAATGTTTCATAGAGAACTTACATAACCTATATGTGTAAATACGAAAAATATTTTAAATATGTAGCATAAAGCGTATATATTCGAAGTAATGAGCCCAAAGTAACATGATTTTTGGACATGTTAGTTCCTTGAAACTAAAATTGTATATATTAAAAAAGGCCAAATGTCAATTAGTTGGTCAGTTTGCTATATATTAAAAATATATAGTGTATGAAATATTGCAGTTTATTAATAAATAATTTATCCATGCTCATAATTTAAGTAAATGTGCCTTGTAATCCTTAATCAAAAGTAACATGTTTACAGGCACGAGGGCAGGACAACCTGTCACTCACATGAGATTGACCAATAGCAAACCACAACCATGCAATCAAGTCCCACCCTACATTTGACTCGCCGTTTCACTCAGACATACGACTAGCACAACTTCCGTTTCATGCTGACTTTAATGTAGTTTTGTCACGATACTGGGATGTCCAACTTCGATACGATACCTTGAAAAATATCGGTATTCGATAACGTGGAAAACTGCCATATACACACCATCATTTTGTTGTAATAGCTGTCACACCGCACAGGGAGGCTTGAATCGTTGAACTACATTTACAAAAAGTAAACTGGAATAAAAAAAGAACAAATAGACAAATTGCAAAAGATAGCTCAAATAAATACAATACAATAAAGAGATAAATGATGTAAACAAGTGTTTTAAGTGGGTCTATCAGTATTCAGGTAAGAAATACATTGAAAATTAGGCCAAAATGTCTGCCTTGCTAAGTATTCGGGTAAATACAGTCAGTTTTGGTTAAAAGTTATGTATCGATATTTATCGATATTTTTGACAACGTTATTTTAACGTACCATGTTTTGTCCCAAAGTTTTAATTTTAATCCATCTCTGTATATGTAAGCTACTCGATCTCTGTATCAATTTCTCGCTCTCTTCCCGTAGGATCCCGCTCCAGTATGTCCGAAACTGTGAAGTATGTGGACGATGAGCACAGGACCATCTTTCTGAAGCTACTGAACGAGCAGCGATTGGAAGGAGAGCACTGCGACATCGCGGTCGTGGTGGAGGATGTGAAGTTCAGAGCGCATCGCTGTGTGTTAGCGGCGTGCAGCAACTACTTCAAAAAACTCTTTAAGAAACACGAGGTCGACAGTTCGTCCGTTATCGAGATCGACTTCATCCGCGCGGACATCTTTGAGGAGGTGCTCAATTACATGTACACCGCGAAGATCTCCGTCAAGAAGAAGGACGTGAATCTAATGATGTCCTCCGGGCAGATTCTCGGGATACGCTTTCTGGATAAGCTCTGCTCACAGAAACGCGACATGTCGCCGGACGAGAAAAACAACGACGCTAGGAATGCGAAGTTCCCGTACGACATGGTAAAAATGGGGCTTCCGACGGAAGATCCTCCGTTGAATCCAGACGGCGACGTTCAGGTGCTCGGCGACCAAGACGACGCGCCGTCAGACGACATCGTTGAGGAAGCGCAAGGCAATCACGACTTAGACAAATCCCCTAATAACGCCTTACGAGTGCAGGAGGCTATCCTGAAAGAGCTAGCGCAGGAAGAGGTGCACAAAGTTAGCTGCTACGACCAAGAAGTGGAAGCTATCGACGCCGAACCGAAAGAGTTAGCGGCTCAGACGCTCTCGTTCGCCGATAGCATGGGCGACGTGAAAGACGAGCAACCGCCGGGATGGACGACGGCAACCGCCGATATGAAGTTCGAGTACCTTCTCTACGGCCACCGGGATCAGTTAGCATGCCACGTGTGCGGGAAAACCTTCATGGACGAGAATCGGCTGCGAAAACACGAGAAGCTTCACTCGGCCGACAGACCGTTCGTGTGCGAAATCTGCACTAAAGCGTTCACGACGCAAGCTCATTTAAAAGAACACTTGAAGATCCACACGGGCTTCAAACCGTATCGCTGCGACGCTTGCGGGAAGTCGTTCATCCGCGCGCCGGATCTGAAGAAACACGAGCGCGTTCACAGCAACGAGCGGCCGTTCGGGTGCCAGATGTGTGAAAAGGCGTTCAAGCACAAGTCGCATCTGAAGGACCACGAGAGACGGCACCGAGGAGAGAAGCCGTTCGTCTGCAACTCGTGCACAAAGGCCTTCGCTAAAGCGTCCGACTTGAAGAGACACGAGAACAACATGCACAGCGAACGCAAACAGTTGCCCGGCGGCGGATTGCAGAGCGAGACTGAACAGCTGCAAGCCGCGGCGATGGCGGCCGAAGCCGAGCAGCAGCTGGAGTCCATCGCGTGCTCGTAACACACTTCAGTCTTACTACTGTTCATATCCACTCTTCCTCCCGTTTTACAATTGTTTCTTTTTATATGTAAATGGTGCGAAACGTTTTTCTCTTATTGTACAGTTCATAACAAATGTATTTGAGTATTTATGGCAGCTGACGGACGATGAATTGTTCGGTTGCCGTCGTACAGCGTTAACCGGACGCATTTGTGATGTTGTTGTGGCGAGAGTGGAGGAATCGTTCCATTCGTTCACTTTTGCAAAATGCTGCGTCGATTTACACTTCGAGATATTTTTGCTGTAATAAAAGACTGAATCATTAAAAGGTTGTGATGTTTTTTCCTGCTTTTTTTTTCCCACAGAGACTCGTGATGTGTTGATCAAACTGATGCTTAGACTAGCCTTAACAAGTTAGTTTTGTTTTTTACTATAAGCCTGGTCATAAACTTAACGTAAAATGTCTAATTTGAATCTGAAAAAGTATTGATTCTTGGTTTACTGCTAAATGGCTCTTACGAGGCGCTTTTGTGTAAATCCAGCGTTTAATGTTGTTTATGTGTGTATGTGGTGTTTTTAATACGCTTTAAGACACACCGTGTGTAAGTTCATAAGTCGACAGCATTGCTGAGTATTTCCTGCTTAAAACTGCAGTGAACCAAAGACAGTCTCAAACACACGGTTTGAAATCGCTGGTGTTTCTGACGTCACAAACGACCTTGTAACCAATCAGATCAACGTGTGATCGTCAACCAGTGGATCTCTGAGCTGAGTGAGTGAGTGGAGGCGGGGCTCATTCGCATATTCATAGAACCGCGCATACTAAATGAGGCAAGGGTGTCGAGTTACATTCAAGCTATTATGAAGCATGAAGAATTTTTTTTCAAGGAAGAAAACGTTTAAATATGATATTTTTGTGATAAAAGAGTAGTTTTAAGGTATACAGTTATTGACTACAGGGGGACTTTAAAGCTGTAGCCGTAACGAGTTAAGTCGCTTTTCATTTTCTTTCTGTTGAGGTAATATAGGGAGAATTTAAAATAGTGTTTTACAGGACTGGAAAAGTCAACTTAATGAAATCCTGAAAATGAATGTAAATGTCGAAATTTTTTCTGGGTGGAAATATATGGCTAGCTGTTTTGACTTCTATTCATTTCCAGGATATGAATTATTGATATCAACAATTAAATTTTCACTATTTAAAATGCTAATTATTGATATCAGGAATTGGATTTCTAGTAAAAATGTGAATTCTTGATATCAGCAATGACGTCATCTCTCGCAGAAATACGAATTCTTAATATCAAGAATTGAATTTCATATAATTCTTTATATCTGTAATTGTATTTTTACTAATTAAATGTCACTATAGGCTCCCGTTCAAATTCAATTGTTGGTATCAAGAATTTGATTTCTTACTAGTTAAATTCCAATTTCACATATCAGAAATACATTTCTTACTAGTAAAAAACCTGCATTTTATATCAATAATTATGTGTTTACTAGTGCAAATATCTTCTTGATATCAGCAATTGAATTGCTACTATAAAATGTTCATTTTTGATATCAATAATTTTATTTTCAATAGTGATACTGGTAATTTCTGATATCATGAATGAGATTGTTACTAGTAAAAAAACCCATTTTAGATGTCTGAAATTAATCTAATTATTGATATCATACATTTTCAGATATCAAGAATTAACATTTCAACTAATGAGGACTGAGTTCTTGATATCAGAAATTTATATTTTTACAAGTAACAAAGTAGCCTTTTTATTGATATAGAAATGTATGGTTTTTACTAGTAAGAATTGCATTTCTGAACTTGTCAACAATTGAATTTGAATGGCAGCCTATATATGTTGACACTTAACTAGTTAAAATACAATAACTATCAAGAATTATTGTTTTTACCAGTTGAAATTTAGTTAATTATATCAACAATTCGTATTTTTGCGAGTGATGACGTCATTGTTGTTAATATCAAGAATTCACATTTTTACTAATGGAACTGTAATTCCTAATATCCTGGGAATGAATAAAAGTCAAAACGGCTTGCCATAGAAATCACCATGTAAAGAATTCCTTCCAAACATCTAAACATGCGCTGGGAGTTCCTCGATCATGTTGCGGTTCCCGATTGTTCCACAAGGTGGCGCTGTGGCTGATTTTGCGCACTTGATTGGAAGAGGAACTTAAAAACTTTCAGGTGTGACAGGTGACATGCATTCTGATGCCGCTGCGAAGTCCTCTCAGGTACACAGAGCTTTATCAGATCTCTAATGTTCGACTCGAGTCTGTCTGAATGTGACTAAACTCGATTAACTCAATCCGAATTAAAACGGGTCATCATTAGCAATACTTGTGATGCACGCGGTTAATTAGACACTGATCTGCTGTGTTTACAGTGACTAGTGCAGAAAACACTGGACGAACTTTACAGGATGAAACTGGAAAAGGAAGGACATGAGAAGAGCAGTAACAAACACGAGAGAAGGTCAGAAAGACTGAATGTGTTCTGAGAATGTTTACGGTATAAAAACGTTACATTTGAATGTTCTGCGAAGTTTTTTTAAAAATGTACACGAACGTTCCATTTCGTCATTTTGCTGACATTATGTTACAGAATGCATTCAAATGTAACATGTATGACGTTTAAAATAAGAACGTCTAACTAAAACGCTTCATGAACGATGTATGAATAATGTTTTTGTGTTAATGTTTTGAGAACATTATTAAAGACCAGATAACTTTAATGCGAGACACCCCATGTGAATAGAAAAGTATAACTGATAAATATAACCACACTTCACCAGAGTTGATTGATTTCATTAATAATTGCAAAAAACTGGTTTTCTGAAATGTTGTTAGGCTTTACCTAATTAAATATGCACACATTTGCATAAATGTATAGACAAAAAATCTGAACATTGGGTGAAAACCGGTTCAAAAATCGTATTTTTTTTTTTTTTATATATATATTACAGTCAAAGGTTTTTACTGAGGGGATTTTGGAAATCTCTATCACAAAATACTGTAAATAAATACATTTTTGCCATTTGTGTAGGAATAAAATGTATAAAATCAGGAAAATTATATACGAACAAACCCCTCTGTAAAAACATTCATAATAGATAATAGATGTAAGTGTTAGTGAAGTGTAGATTTCAGGCTCAATGTAGGAGGAAAAACTCATTTACAGAAACAGCTTTTAAAGAGATACACTGTCATTGAAATCTACAGATGCGAATATATAAAGTGCTCTGAAAAATACAGTTAAACGTGTATTTTGGATGTTTTCTGTCCACTAGTCTGAAAAAACAAATCTCAAAATTAACAGATTCCTGCAAACACACTGGTTTTGCCTGTAGTGTCTCGCCTTAAACGAGCTTATTCATAACTGAACGTTCCCTGTTATCTGGAACGGCATCATGTGAGATGAACGGGGATATTGCA
This sequence comes from Tiaroga cobitis, assembly GCA_030578255.1. Taxonomy (NCBI): domain Eukaryota; kingdom Metazoa; phylum Chordata; class Actinopteri; order Cypriniformes; family Leuciscidae; genus Tiaroga; species Tiaroga cobitis. The sequence goes on along the minus strand of CM060605.1, from coordinate 45,362,511 downwards.
GGTTTATTAAACGAGGGTTTTGTGTGTGTGTCAGTGAGAAGAAGTCCAAGCATTCCTCTAAAGACCGGGGAAAAGACTCGGAGTTGAACGGCAAACACAAGCATTCCTCGAAGGTAAACGCATCACGACAGAAGGACTTTCAATTATTATGCGTGTGTGTCTTTAATATGGTGTCATTTCTAGAAGAAACCGTCAGACTCGGGCGAATGCCAGCAGGAGTCTGGAGTCTCCAGGTGTGTCTTCAGCTCTAATAATCATAATCATAATGCATGAAGTTCTGTCACTCACTCATATTCATCTGTTTTAGCAGCCGAGTTAAACATGAAGCAGGAGATGCTGACATGGATGTGGTGAGCATCGTTTAAAGATGTATAAATAAAGATTCTTTATTGGCATTGAAAGTTTCGTGAAGAAACTTTAATAACATTCATTGCATAAAAGGAAAAGAAAAATGCATAAACAGTTACTTTAAGGTTCTTTAGGGAGCGGAAAAGCTTCCTATTGATCACTGAAACTTTATTTTTAATGTCCCCCTGTGGTGTAAGTCCAGCTTTTAATGTTGTTTATGTGTGTATGTGGTGTGTTTAATACGCTTTAAGACACACCGTGTGTAAGTTCATAAGTCGACAGCATTGCTGAGTATTTCCTGCTTAAAACTGCAGTGAACCAAAGACAGTCTCAAACACACGGTTTGAAATCGCTGGTGTTTCTGACGCCACAAACGACCTTGTAACCAATCAGATCAACGTGTGATCGTCAACCAGTGGATCTCTGAGCTGAGTGAGTGAGTGGAGGCGGGGCTCATTTGCATATTCATAGAACCACGCATACTAAATGAGGCGAGGGTGTCGAGTTACATTCAAGATATTTTAAGAAAAAAAGAAAAAAAAAAGTTTGGTGATGAAAGATGCGTTTTAAGATGAGACTGCAGGGGGACTTTAAGAGCGCATATATGAGAGAAACCTCAGTTTCGATCTTGAGTGTTTAATTGTGTGTGTTATTTCCCAGGATGCAACAGCAGATCCGGATGAAAGGCAAGAGATCTCAGTTTCACTTCTTATAATTGATTAATTGTGCAATGAAAAATGTATCTTTCTAAAGTGCGTATGAGTTTAATAAAGCCGGTTATGTTTGTATGACGCTTCAGAACTCAACATGATGGACAGAAGAGACCAAGCCCGCCGGAGGACACCTCCGCACAGAAGGTACTGGGGTCCGGGGTTTGCTCTCGGGGTGCAGGATTATTCAATCGCCTCCGTTTGATTCTCAGATTCGATCAAAAAGCTGCAAGGAGCGTCTCAATCATAAAGAGAAGAAAGATCTGAACCATGCGGATGAGAGCCTCAAAAAGGAGAGGAATAAAGGCTCGAATCAGGTGTGTGTGTACAGGGTTCAGCTTAAAGTGCTTGACTTTGATGTTTAAATGTAAGTCCTGGAAAACGTCCATATTTATGAAGAAGTGCTTGAATTATTGAAAGACAATATATGTGAAATGAGTGTTTAATTTCATCGATGAAACAATCTTTTCATGCAAAATTAAATCTGCAGCTCGTCTGATATAGTTATAGAGGCATTTCTCATGTCTATGAGTGTGATATTGCTCATCAATATCCCAGTATATGATACAGCTTTCTGTCTTCAAGTCAATCATATATTCATGGGAGAAAAAATCATATTTAATAAGGAAAGCGATATGTTTGTCATAGTATCCTTTCAATGGTTAAAGTTACTAGTCATTGCTTCTCCTGCACTTTATTTCTACCATTTTTTTTTTTTTTTTTTAACTGTTTACCTATTTTAGAATTTGAAGGATATTAAAGATATTGTTTGATAAGTGAGATCTCTGATTGAAGTCCTTGAAAACCAAAAAAGTAGTGCTTGAAAATCCTGAAATTTCATTTTACAGTCTCTGAACGAACCCTGATATAAGAGCACAGGCGTAATAATAATAATAATAATAATATGTTCCTGTTTATCCTGGTCAGTTGCATTTGCATTTTGGCATTTGACGGATGTTCATCAGCGTTTGTGTTGGTAAAGCAGGAGATGGACGGAGAAGAGAAGATGAAGAAGAAGAAGAGAGTCAAGGATGAAGAGCAAGAGAAAAACCAACAGTCGAGGAAGAAAAGAAAAGAGCAAAGTTCTGAACGTGACAAACCCGAGAAGAATAAGAAGATCAAGAAGGAAGGAGACGACGGAGAGGAGCGGAAGAAGAAGGAGCGGGGGAAGAAGGAGGACAAGAAACACGAGGAGTCCGATAAGTGGAAGTGGTATGTGCTCACGGTTTTCCTTCAGGTTGTCTTAAAACATTCATTTGATCAGTTCCTGAAATTAAAGTATGTACTTCATTAAACTTGATTTTGAAAATCGACTGAATATCAGGAAATAAATAGGCTTAATTAGACAGAAATATTGATGATTATTGACATTCTTAACTTTGCACTACTCACAGATATTTGTTTTCACAGACTAAAATAATCTTTAATGTGTTTTACTCTTATTTTAAAAGTGAGTGATGAATAAGTGACGTGCGGAACTGTTATCGTGCATTTGCCGCCGGTCGGACACGCATATATGTGACGCACACAGATCTGTCGTGAGTGCGCATGCGCAGTGAGCACATGTCAGCTGTGCGCTGCTCCTGCGGGGAATGAAAAGATGTTTTTGCGTTATTTTACGATTTATTTCTATTTCAACGGAACGTAATAAAGGCGATTCGCTCGTTTCCGATGTCAGACGTTGTTACACTCGAGCCGCAGCGGCTAAAACACTGTCAGACTTCAGGTCAGTTCAGCTCTCCACCAGTGATGATATCACATCTGCGCATGCGCGTAAGATGAGCGGTTGTTGACATGCTACACTTTAAACAGATAATCACGTACAATGGTGGATTGCAGCTTTTATGAGACATTTTGCTAAATATTAATACAATTATAAAATCATTATTATTTAATGAATATTTATAATTAATAAAAAATATAATTTGTATATTATATTAATATAATTGTATATAATTATTAATTTAATTATTATTAATTAAATAAATGATTCTTTTTATATAATCAACAATTTAAATTCATTGTTATTATTAAATTAATCTTTTTATATTATAATCGATAATTTAACACATAATTATGTAGAATTGTGTATTGCTTTGAGCCCATATTAATTGGTGCGAGAATGTTAAATATTAACTTTATAAAATATTATTTTTATTTAATATAATTTGTAATATTAAAAGAGAATTTATTATTTCACATTATATTTATTTAAAAAACCCATGGGCATCAGTCATGCAAATCAATAAATTATTTATTAATGAATTATTAATCTTAATTATTTGTACAGTTTTAAGCACATGAGTATGCAGAATTGTGTATTCCATTTCTTTATTAATATTAATCAGTGTGAGACTGTTTATTAAATATGATCTTAATGTTGTTTTATAGTATTTTAACATTAAATTTGATAATATTTTATATTATTTCAATATAATATTTTTATATTTTAAATAATTCATTAAAAAAATATTCACTTCCCATAATTTATCAATAAATAATTAATAAATAAATCTTAAAATTTAATTAAACTTGTATAAACTGTATTAATATTTGAGGTTGAATTTGCGGACCGCATAATTGCTCACTATATTCTCTGTTAATGTTTCATATTTTCTATGCGTCTGCTTATAATTGTCTTGTGATTCTTCATGTGTGTGCGTGTGTCTGTGCGTGTGTGTTTTGAGTGTGTGTGTGTGATGAATAATAATTAATTAAAAGAATTGACTTCCCATAATTTATCAATAAATAATGAATCAATCTTAAAATGTTCATTTTTACACACTAAACTTGCATAAAATGTATTAATATTTGAGGTTGAATTTGCAGACCGTATAATTGCTCACTATATTCTCTGTCAATGTTTCATATTTTGTGTGCGTGTGTGCGTGTGTGATGAATAACCTGCGATTGATGTCCAGGTGGGAAGAGAGCAAGCCCTCGGACAGTCAGAAGTGGAGCCGTCTCGAGCACAGAGGACCGTATTTCGCTCCAGAATATGATCCGCTGCCCGATAACGTGCCCTTTTATTACGATGGTAAATATGTCATGTGATCAGTCAGCTTTATACAGTCCAGATTGTTTCAAAGCAGCTTCACAGTAATAAACAGCAAAATAAGTGTTAATGTTATGTAAAAGTGACTTCATAGACGTGGTGTGTGTGTGTGTGTGTGTTTTCAGGGCAGCTGCTGAAACTGAGTCCAGCGACGGAGGAAATCGCCACTTTCTACGCCAAGATGCTGGACCACGAGTACACCAGCAAAGAGGCGTTTCAGAACAACTTCTTCACTGACTGGCGGGAGGTCAGAAACCAACAATAGTCGTGTAAACACTTAAAGGATGCCCTATCATGATATTTTAAAGGCTCCTAATGTTGTTTCGGCGTCTCCTACAACAGATTCACATTCACCCAAGCTCAGAAACACTGTAATGTCCTCATAATCTCCACTGCAGCTTCAGCTCTTTCCTCTCAGTGTCTGAAACGCTTCTGTGCAGATTCAGCCTCTCTAAGCCCCGCCTCTCTGAGCGCTGCTCTGCTGTGATTGGTCAGAAACACTGTAATGTCCTCATAATCTCCACTGCAGCTTCAGCTCTTTCCTCTCAGTGTCTGAAACGCTTCTGTGCAGATTCAGCCTCTCTAAGCCCCGCCTCTCTGAGCGCTGCTCTGCTGTGATTGGTCAGAAACACTGTAATGTCCTCATAATCTCCACTGCAGCTTCAGCTCTTTCCTCTCAGTGTCTGAAACGCTTCTGTGCAGATTCAGCCTCTCTAAGCCCCGCCTCTCTGAGCGCTGCTCTGCTGTGATTGGTCAGAAACACTGTAATGTCCTCATAATCTCCACTGCAGCTTCAGCTCTTTCCTCTCAGTGTCTGAAACGCTTCTGTGCAGATTCAGCCTCTCTAAGCCCCGCCTCTCTGAGCGCTGCTCTGCTGTGATTGGTCAGAAACACTGTAATGTCCTCATAATCTCCACTGCAGCTTCAGCTCTTTCCTCTCAGTGTCTGAAACGCTTCTGTGCAGATTCAGCCTCTCTAAGCCCCGCCTCTCTGAGAGCTGCTCTGCTGTGATTGGTCAGAAACACTGTAATGTCCTCATAATCTCCACTGCAGCTTCAGCTCTTTCCTCTCAGTGTCTGAAACGCTTCTGTGCAGATTCAGTCTCTCTAAGCCCCGCCTCTCTGAGAGCTGCTCTGCTGTGATTGGTCAGAAACACTGTAATGTCCTCATAATCTCCACTGCAGCTTCAGCTCTTTCCTCTCAGTGTCTGAAACGCTTCTGTGCAGATTCAGTCTCTCTAAGCCCCGCCTCTCTGAGAGCTGCTCTGCTGTGATTGGTCAGAAAGCAAACGCTCATTATCATATCTGACTCTCAGCTCTTGATCACAGTGATACGATGGGTTTTACCGTCTCAATCTCAGAAAACCGCGTGTTCTCGACACGAACAACACGAGCCGAACTCTCCCAGTCTCAGATACACTACAGTGTTTGAGGGCGGGGCTAAGAGACGCTGCTCAGCCAATCAACACCAGAGGCGGGCATTATGCAAATTAGTTACATTGTAACAGGAAGTGAGATTGGAATTACTGACGACTCGTTTCAGCATCTCAGAATCACTTCTTTCTTTTAGGAGACAACCTTCTGCTGTTCACTTGTTAAATGTGTGAACTATCCCTTTAACTCTCTTAAACCTCATCTGGAATTAAACTGTCTTCAGGAAATGACTAGCGACGAGAGGAAGCGGATCAAGACGCTCTCCAAGTGTGACTTCAGCCACATGCACAAGTACTTCGTGGAGAAGGCGGAGGAGCGCAAGAACATGACGAAGGAGGAGAAGCAGGTGTGTGTGACAAACGTATTTAACAGTGTGTGGGACAGCAACTCTACACTGCAAACATGCTTTTCTTACTCAGTATTTATGTCTCGTTTCCAGTCCAAATATCAAAAAATTCTTAAATCAAAATGCATTTACTAGATATGTCATAAGATATTATGCCATAATGAAAACGAAGCTTTTTGAAAACGCTCTCCAAAGTGGATAACTTTGAAAACGCTATATTTTTTAAATGTCATAATCATCTGTTAACAATGCCATAAGATATTATGTCTTATTTTCCGTGGGAATTAATTCATTAATTTAGTGAGTTTTGCTTAAAACAAGCAAAATTATCTGCCAATGGGTTCAGAAAAATAATCTTAAAGGTGCAGTGTGTAAGTTTTAGCGGCATCTAGTGGTGAGGTTGCGAATCGCACCCAACAGAAGTTACGGTGGCCGACAGGAAGTGATGTCGTCGTCTGAGACAGCAGAGAGTAGCCAGTTAACAATGAGGTTTCTCTACAAAGATAAATTAAGAAATTATGTTTACTTAACTATTCAGTAAAACAATGTTATTGCGAATATTATTGTGACTTGTTCATCATTGTGTCAGTGTTTTATTCGCTGACTTTAGCAGCTTCTTTACACGAAGAACAACAGTGTGACGGAACGCGTTTGTCCGCTCAGGGCCACCGTAGAAACGTGGGTGTAAGCGGACCCGCGGTGTGTGTAGAAACATGTGGATGTAAGCGGACCCGCGGTGTGTGTAGAAACATGTGGATGTAAGCGGACCCGCGGTGTGTGTAGAAACATGTGGATGTAAGCGGACCCGCGGTGTGTGTAGAAACATGTGGGTGTAAGCGGACCCGCGGTGTGTGTAGAAACATGTGGGTGTAAGCGGACCCGCGGTGTGTGTAGAAACATGTGGATGTAAGCGGACCCGCGGTGTGTGTAGAAACATGTGGGTGTAAGCGGACCCGCGGTGTGTGTAGAAACATGTGGATGTAAGCGGACCCGCGGTGTGTGTAGAAACATGTGGGTGTAAGCGGACCCGCGGTGTGTGTAGAAACATGTGGATGTAAGCGGACCCGCGGTGTGTGTAGAAACATGTGGATGTAAGCGGACCCGCGGTGTGTGTAGAAACATGTGGGTGTAAGCGGACCCGCGGTGTGTGTAGAAACATGTGGGTGTAAGCGGACCCGCGGTGTGTGTAGAAACATGTGGATGTAAGCGGACCCGCGGTGTGTGTACAAACATGTGGATGTAAGCGGACCCGCGGTGTGTGTACAAACATGTGGATTTAAGCAGACCCGCGGTGTGTGTAGAAACATGTGGATGTAAGCGGACCCGCGGTGTGTGTAGAAACATGTGGGTGTAAGCGGACCCGCGGTGTGTGTAGAAACATGTGGGTGTAAGCGGACCCGCGGTGTGTGTAGAAACATGTGGATGTAAGCGGACCCGCGGTGTGTGTAGAAACATGTGGATGTAAGCGGACCCGCGGTGTGTGTAGAAACATGTGGATGTAAGCGGACCCGCGGTGTGTGTAGAAACATGTGGGTGTAAGCGGACCCGCGGTGTGTGTAGAAACATGTGGGTGTAAGCGGACCCGCGGTGTGTGTAGAAACATGTGGGTGTAAGCGGACCCGCGGTGTGTGTAGAAACATGTGGATGTAAGCGGACCCGCGGTGTGTGTAGAAACATGTGGATGTAAGCAGACCCGCGGTGTGTGTAGAAACATGTGGGTGTAAGCGGACCCGCGGTGTGTGTAGAAACATGTGGATGTAAGCGGACCCGCGGTGTGTGTAGAAACATGTGGGTGTAAGCGGACCCGCGGTGTGTGTAGAAACATGTGGATGTAAGCGGACCCGCGGTGTGTGTAGAAACATGTGGATGTAAGCAGACCCGCGGTGTGTGTAGAAACATGTGGGTGTAAGCGGACCCGCGGTGTGTGTAGAAACATGTGGATGTAAGCGGACCCGCGGTGTGTGTAGAAACATGTGGATGTAAGCGGACCCGCGGTGTGTGTAGAAACATGTGGATGTAAGCGGACCCGCGGTGTGTGTAGAAACATGTGGATGTAAGCGGACCCGCGGTGTGTGTAGAAACATGTGGGTGTAAGCGGACCCGCGGTGTGTGTAGAAACATGTGGATGTAAGCGGACCCGCGGTGTGTGTAGAAACATGTGGATGTAAGCAGACCCGCGGTGTGTGTAGAAACATGTGGGTGTAAGCGGACCCGCGGTGTGTGTAGAAACATGTGGATGTAAGCAGACCCGCGGTGTGTGTAGAAACATGTGGGTGTAAGCGGACCCGCGGTGTGTGTAGAAACATGTGGATGTAAGCGGACCCGCGGTGTGTGTACAAACATGTGGATGTAAGCGGACCCGCGGTGTGTGTAGAAACATGTGGATGTAAGCGGACCCGCGGTGTGTGTAGAAACATGTGGATGTAAGCGGACCCGCGGTGTGTGTAGAAACATGTGGGTGTAAGCGGACCCGCGGTGTGTGTAGAAACATGTGGGTGTAAGCGGACCCGCGGTGTGTGTAGAAACATGTGGGTGTAAGCGGACCCGCGGTGTGTGTAGAAACATGTGGATGTAAGCGGACCCGCGGTGTGTGTAGAAACATGTGGATGTAAGCGGACCCGCGGTGTGTGTAGAAACATGTGGGTGTAAGCGGACCCGCGGTGTGTGTAGAAACATGTGGGTGTAAGCGGACCCGCGGTGTGTGTAGAAACATGTGGATGTAAGCGGACCCGCGGTGTGTGTAGAAACATGTGGGTGTAAGCGGACCCGCGGTGTGTGTAGAAACATGTGGATGTAAGCGGACCCGCGGTGTGTGTAGAAACATGTGGATGTAAGCGGACCCGCGGTGTGTGTAGAAACATGTGGATGTAAGCGGACCCGCGGTGTGTGTAGAAACATGTGGGTGTAAGCGGACCCGCGGTGTGTGTAGAAACATGTGGATGTAAGCGGACCCGCGGTGTGTGTAGAAACATGTGGATGTAAGCAGACCCGCGGTGTGTGTAGAAACATGTGGATGTAAGCGGACCCGCGGTGTGTGTAGAAACATGTGGATGTAAGCGGACCCGCGGTGTGTGTAGAAACATGTGGATGTAAGCGGACCCGCGGTGTGTGTAGAAACATGTGGATGTAAGCAGACCCGCGGTGTGTGTAGAAACATGTGGATGTAAGCGGACCCGCGGTGTGTGTAGAAACATGTGGATGTAAGCGGACCCGCGGTGTGTGTAGAAACATGTGGATGTAAGCGGACCCGCGGTGTGTGTAGAAACATGTGGGTGTAAGCGGACCCGCGGTGTGTGTAGAAACATGTGGGTGTAAGCGGACCCGCGGTGTGTGTAGAAACATGTGGGTGTAAGCGGACCCGCGGTGTGTGTAGAAACATGTGGATGTAAGCGGACCCGCGGTGTGTGTAGAAACATGTGGATGTAAGCAGACCCGCGGTGTGTGTAGAAACATGTGGGTGTAAGCGGACCCGCGGTGTGTGTAGAAACATGTGGGTGTAAGCGGACCCGCGGTGTGTGTAGAAACATGTGGATGTAAGCGGACCCGCGGTGTGTGTAGAAACATGTGGATGTAAGCGGACCCGCGGTGTGTGTAGAAACATGTGGATGTAAGCAGACCCGCGGTGTGTGTAGAAACATGTGGGTGTAAGCGGACCCGCGGTGTGTGTAGAAACATGTGGATGTAAGCGGACCCGCGGTGTGTGTAGAGAGAAACGCCTCATTCTAAGCTAATAAACACACAACGGTTCATTATGTAAGCTCTTTATACACCACTGAACACATAGTTATGAATATTATATTGCATTTCTGTCAACAGATCCTCCTAAATATTACACAATGCACCTTTAATTCAAACGGAAACAAGATTATTTTTCTGACCCCATTGGCAGATCATTTTGCTTGTTTTAGGGAAAAACTCACTTTATTTATTTATTTCCCCACAAAACAAGACATAATATCTTATGGCATTTTACTGCTTCAGTAAATGCATCTTGATTTAAGAATTTTTTGATATTTGGACTGGAAACAAGACAAAAATACTATATTTTTTTTAATGTATTTGTAAATAAAGACTACAAGTCTGCGCACATATATATATATTCAAACGCACATATCTATAGACTAAACACGTCACACGCATGTGCACGCCGTCAGCTTTACACAGGTTCGCATTTTTGAAGTTTGAGACCTTTTTCTGTCAATTTTTCAATGCTTGCACTTTGTAACCTATTAGAAGGTGTGTGTTCTCGAGCACCATACACTGTTGTCGTGTAAATGAGGAACATATTAAGGGTTTTCTGGCCCCTTAGTTAATAACTAATGATCTTTACAATGGAAGTGAATCAATCAAAACTAACTTTATTCTAGAGCTGCTGTAAAGCCTAAACACTCTCTGTTACTGTAATCTCCTGTTATCTCTGTAAAGCTGCTGTGAAACTCTGTACTGTTACAGCGCTGTATAGATGGAGACGTGACTCTTATGTGTGTGTCCATCAGGTCCTGAAGGAGGAGTCCAGCCGTCTGGTGGAGGAGTACGGGTTCTGTGTGCTGGACGGACACCGGGAGAAGATCGGGAACTTCAAGCTGGAGCCGCCGGGTCTGTTCCGCGGCCGAGGAGAGCACCCGAAGATGGGCAAACTGAAGAAGCGCATCCAGCCGGAGCACGTGGCCATCAACTGCAGCCAGTGAGACCATGCACTCCGCTCATTCACTCATCTAATGTCGTATATGTGTACGGACAGATACAGTAAGCATTAGGGCTGGGAGAACAATCGATTCACCCAGCTATCACGATTCTTATTATTTATTTTTTTTATTCCAGAATCGATATTAATTCAAATTAAATTGCTTTATTTTTGCCCTTGCACTGTAAAAAATGTCTAACCTCCCACATTTTCTAGTGGCTGGTCACATCTACATTTTTCAATCGGCCCAAGTGAAATCCTGCACATTTAATTTGAGCGATTTGCAGAATTTCTGTTGAAAATTTGAAAAATGTAGATGTGACCAGTCACTAGAACATTGACTTGGGAGGTTAGACATTTTTTACAGTGTGCTTGTAGACGAGGTTGACCGAAGTTTGCCACTTTAGTTCCAACAGAGGATGAAATGTGTCGTCATCTAAGAGTGTTTAGTGATGTGATATCCCAAGTGTACGCTGACCCGGAGTAACGTTAGACATGAAACCGCTTCACAAACAGTGTTTTTAACCTCTTAGTATCGTTATTTCTGTGATGCAATAGTACAACTTATCATAGAAGTACTTGGATAAAAGTTTAAAGTTCAAATATAAACACTGATGTCTCTGATAGCGATCACAATAGAGTAAATCAGCTTTTCATAGAAACCTGGCGCTTGAAATAACGCATTTATCGATGACATTGTTTGGCCACTAGGCGGCCACAAGTGCCTTTAAAAAATGTATTGAATCATTTATTAAAGAGAATGTAGTGTATGATGCTTCTGAAATAAGTCAGAAAGATGTGATGAATTGTTTTTGTAAATATGACTCATCTGTTAAGTGTGTGATGTAACTTTTCCTGATGGACTCGTGTTTAAAAAATCACAATAAATAAGCCGACTGTATATAGGCAGCACTTCGCTTGACCAAATTAAAGCACGGTTTTGTTTGTAAAGGAGTTTGAAAATTAATTATGTATTTCATAATTCAACAGCGTCTTATTTTGATGATAAATTTAATCATAAAGCACAGAATGCCGACATTTTCAAACCGACGTTAAAGAATTTTTGGGGTAAGAAAACAGATTTTACAGGGACTTATTATTCTTAAAATTAAATGAATTATTAAATTGTCAAAGTTTAAGTAGGATTTTTGGTTTTGTAAATTTGTATTCAATTGGAAAGCACAGAATCCAGAAAACTTTGGGAAAAAACAAAGATTTCAGTGGTCCTATTATTATTATTAAAATGATTGAAATATTAAATTGTTAGTTTTATGAATTCACTCACTGTTTTTTATTATAAAGTTGTATTAAATCATAAAGCATAAAATCCAAGCTCAAAATTGGTTTCACTGGGACTTATTGTCAAATAATGAGTTAATTTAAAAATTATTTATTAAATGATGGATTCTGTTGTTTAGAAATTTTCTTTTAATGATAAAAATTTAAATAAAATTAAACCGAATTTTAGGGAAAAAAATAAAACCGATTTCTCAGGGACTTATTATTATTATTATTGTTATTATTAAAATTATTGAATTATTGATTCTGTTTAGACATGTTCTTTTAATGATTAAAATTAAACTGAATTTTAGAAAGGAAAAAAAAAGATTTGTCAGAAACTAATGAATTAATGATTAAATGTAATCACGGTGCACGTTGAGTATCGCATCATTTTTATAATTCTCTCCCTCAGAGACTCTAAGATCCCAGAACCCCCTGCAGGACACCGGTGGAAGCGCGTCCAGCATGACAACACGGTCACATGGCTGGCGTCGTGGCTCGAGAACATCCACGGGCGACCCAAATACATCATGCTGAACCCCAGCTCCAAACTCAAGGTGTGTGTGTGTGTGTGTGTGTGTGTGTGTGTGTGTGTGTGTGTGTGTGTGTGGAAAACGGTATAAATATAAAAATATAAAATATAAATATCAGTTATTAAAGCGGTGGTATAATGCCCTTTTCACCAGATGTAAAATGAGTCTCTGATGTCCCTAGAGTGTGTGTGTGAAGTTTCAGCTCAAAATATTTAAAAATATACTATATAAAATGTTTTATATAGCATGTTAAAATTGTCACTTTTTTGAGGGTGAGCAAAACCACACTGTTTTTGTGTCTTTCCCTTTAAATGCAAATGAGCTGCTGCTCCCGGCACAGGGGGCGGAGCTTCAAGTGTGTGTGTGTGTGTGTTAGTAGTGGGAAGTTCGGATCATTTTACTGACTCGGATCTTTGAGTCTCGTTCAACAAAATGAACGAATCTTTTTTCGAGTCATTTCGTTCATTTCAGCATAATATAAATAAAATGGCATGTTAAATATCCCAACACATCTAGTACTTATGAAAATGTTGATTAATTAAGCTTCAAGCCCATTTTTGAAAAATCCCCAGATATGGCATTCCCAAACTGAAACAGATACAGTTCATGAACCCTTTGTACTAAAAGCACAAGTAAGATCTCATTTGAAAGCTGACACCTGGAAGTTTATTGTAAATGTAGAATTAATTATTGTCATAATGAAAAAAAATAGTTATAAATAGCTTCAAAGTTTTGTAAAGTTATTATACATTTATTTTTATGAAACATCTTCATGAAAATAAAATTGAAGTTGGCCCTGGAGCAATCTAGAAATGCACTGCAGCTAAAGCCACATGTCTGGCCATGTTATATTTAAAATCTGAAGATGATAAGTCTAAAACTCTGTATTTAGTTCAATGTTTTTCAAGATCATGTCATATGACTTTATTTTGATTAGACTGGTGTTTATTGTCATCTTATAAGCATCTATTCAGTCTATTGCCTCTATTGTTTTGTGATGCAAAAACGAGCCCCATTCAGTCTCAGTCTCCCCTGCACATATTCACACCTCTCCAGCCTGTTTATTGCTCTAAATATGCTTTTCTTTTGTCTGCATTATAATCACTAACGACTAGCAATTCACACTGTTTCAATCCCTCATTTATTTTATAAAAGTTCTCACTTCACAGTGAAACTGTATCAAATGCCCTTTTTGAAAAACGAAACAGTTCAGTAAGCATTCTTATTTAGAAAAAAATCATAAAAATTACACCGAAGTTAGGTAGCAGGTGCTCAGTACTAGCTAGCATGTTAGCTTAGCACACCATCAATACACGACAATTTATGAGAATAAAACTATGTTTGTGCTCAACTTACTTTATAGCGCAAGTCGAGTGTTTTAAATAACTTTCTGTAATCTGATTTGGCTTCAGATAAAAAAATCAGATAGAAAATATATTATTTTATTGTATTCTGCACAATTTGAAAGTCTATCTCGATTAGCATTACATTATACATATAATCTATTATTATGAAAATACCTGACATGACTCGAAGAACACAGGTAAATCAAATATCATTGCAATCATGTTTATTGTCTTCAAAACATCTTTATCTGCACTTTACAGCGATCTCGGATAGCTTTGTTGTGCCAGGACTTCCTGAATGTCACATGATTATAGTTCTTCTTCATGTGATCCATATATGGACTTTACTGGTCAAACAGCGCCCCAGACCGTTAGTATGAATTGATAACACAGTACATCAGAGTATACAGCGCTCAAAATGATTACATCGACGCATTTGGGTATAAATTCAATAAATATTATTCCTGTCTATAGAAGTCTGATGTAAACCTATGAGAATCTATCAATATTTCTCCAAATCTGCACATGTTTGAGCTAAAAGCCCTGAGGGACGTTGTTTTGTCAAGAGCTGTCATGACGATCGCACGGGAGTTTTTTTCTGAATGAGACCGGCTGACGCTCATAATTCATATTAAAGGTAACGACTCATTTTTAAATTTCATAACTCCTGACACAAATTAAGACATAACTGTCACTATAAGTTTCACAGAATACAATAGTGGTCAAATACTGAAACTTGAGTCTTATATCTTTTTAATGATGTATAGTTTGTCAAGGTAATAACATTAAATCTGATAGTAACTTTGAACTATTTAAAAAAAAAAAACGCTTCAGTGCGCCCGCGCTCTGGTGAAGCTTAACAGGTTAAATTTGTAAAAAATAATAAAAATAAACTATAGGGTAATGCAGCCAAAGCCAAATTATAAGAAACCGAAAATTTTATTAATTGATTAGTTGTTGGGTCTTAAGTTCAGGCTATTGCAGTCTGATTCTGTTAGTTCACCTCACCTGCTGATCCGAGACGTTCTTTCCTTTGCAACTTCATATTTATCAGGTTTGTTCTCCTCCTTTCGTGTCTCGAGACGTTGTCGACTCGTCAGTGTCTGACTCTGATCTGTGCTGTCTGCTGGGCCGTGCCGTGTGTGATACAGCAGGGCCGGAAAGAGTAATGATTAGTTCATCTTTCGAGTTCGAGTTCGGCCGGGTCCGAGTCTCTCGTTCTTCCTGTCAGTCCCATAGAGGCTATGCTGTCAGTACCGGAAAGAGAAATGATTAGTTCATTGTCTTCGAGTCTTCGGGTTTGAGTCTTTCGTTCTTTTGTCACGTGACGGCTGGTATTTCGCATCAAATAAAACATAGATTCGTATTATTGACTGCGTCTGAATTGTATATTGTTTTATATTTAGGAATTAAAATACAAAATATGTGAAATAAACATTATCTGAAAAATAAAAGTTCCATCTTATTATTGTCCCAGTTCGTCTCTTTTCTAAATGTTTCTTGTGCATCTGTGGTGTGTTTTATTATATATTATACATTAATTAACTACTATTATATTATACATTAACTATGTGCTTGTTTGTAAAAAGGTTGTGAATTAGTAGGCTATTCAAAACGGTGACAAGTCACGTGACAAAAGAACGAAGGACTCAAACCCGAAGACTCAGAAAATGAACTAATCATTTCTCTTTCCGGTACTGACAGCAGAGTCTCTATGGGACTGACAGGAAGAACGAAAGACTCGGACCCGTCCCGAACCCGAGACTCGAGAGAGATGAACTAATCATTACCAGTACAGATTCAGATTCAGAAACCATATAATGCGCATGCGTGGTCAACACAAAATGAACGAATCACTCTCTGAGACAACTCGGTAATCCCGAGTCATATTAAAGATTCGTTCAAAACGAACGACTCGTTCATGAACGACACATCACTAGTGTGTGTGTGTGAGGCCACACTAATACGTTTGAGTTTGAAAACGCATCTTTTCTCTCCGTTTTGTCTTTCCATCGACACTGAGACGGTGTTTTTATTAATGAAAACGAAGCTTTTTGAAAACGCTCTCCAAAGTGGATAACTTTGAAAACGCTATATTTTCTAAATGTCATAATCATCTGTTAACAAACAAGTATTCATTACTTCAGTGAGCTCATAGTTTCTGCATTAAATTATTACATTGTTTAAATGAATACATTTTTAGCTAACTGTGACTGTATATGTACATTTCTGAAACGCATAACTCAGACAGTTTCCTCTGGTAATAACGGATCACTGTAATGTGCATTTTCTGTAAAGCTGCTGTGAAATGATGTGTTGTGAAAAGCGCTGTACAAATAAATGTGACGTGCAAACGCAGTGTTTTAGTGTAGACTGTCAAAACTGAGGAGTTTATGCGTCACATCACTAATCTTGCGTCATTGTTTTCGTTGTACCGATAGATATTGATGTTTATAGCGGTCAGTGTTGGGGGAAGTTCACTTTCTACATGAACTAGTTCAAAGTTAAGTTCACACATTTTAAAATGAACTAGTTCAGTTCATAGTTCATACTTCACAATTTTGAACTAAGTTCACAAGTTCCAAAAATTAACTAGTTCATAGTTCTTTTTTTCCATTTGTTGCTGCGAGCTATTTTTTTATTATTATTATTATTGCCACAGCCCATATACAACCACAGACAGCAATTATTTGATCAGCAGGCTGTAAGGGGTGGGATTCGGCCAGGCTCTGACTATAAACAGGAGAGTCGTCTCAAAACATCAAGATAATGCCTTCTTTCTCTCAAGGATAGCTAAACTTTAATCTAACTGAAGTAAGACTTTAACAAAGAAATGGTCCCTTAAACTATTGGCTTCAATGACCCCTTTATGTTTTAACACTTTGGAGACCTTTCTCAAACAAAAAAACAAATCCCTATTTCATTTCTGGAATCCGGGGTAAATAAGCAAGCACTGTTACTGCATTCAGATATCAAATACAGACATTAAAGAATACATGAAAAGAACATTTCAGTAATCACACTGGTAATTTCTATAACAAAGTAAAATCTCAGTCTAGAGGAGTCATTCAACTCATTTAATATGTAGAAGGAAAAATATTGATTAATACCTTGATTATAATTACTCATCATTGCATATACATTGAAGCAGCAGTGGATTTCAGTCCACCCCCTTCAGGGCAAAGTTTGCACAGAAATGTAAAATTTTTCCCATCCTCACCGACCTCGTGAACTCGTGCGGCGGTGCGACACTGGTCGCTTGTGTTGCCAGATTGGGTGTGTTTTTCGCTACATATTAAGGCCTGTTTACGGTGTGTTTTAGCCGGTTTTCGCCTGGAAGGCTCTATAGAAATCTGGGACCCGATTGAACGAGGTTAAACTGAGAGAGCGTGCGTTCACAGACTCCAGACTGAACGCGTTCACAGTAACGTTCATCAGGCAGGAATACAGTACGTTCAGTTCACGTTCGCCCAAAATATGAACGAGTTCAATGAACGCGTTCAGGCACAACACTGATAGCGGTATTGAGGCGGTTATGTGCCGTTCACTTTCACACTGTTGCTGAAACATGTAACTTCACACACTCTCCACATCACAGTCCCGCACATGACAGAAGCGACTCACATGTGCTGAACATGAGCAGCGTTTCAGACCGAACATGCGATGGAGCGTGAGAGCTGGGCGATCCGTGAACGCGGAGAGATTCTGCTGAATAACAGAAGAATTGCCGATAACTCTATCATGTGTTGTTGCGTCTGCATGATCGCAGCTTCTGTGAGGGGTTACGCATGCGCAGGAAAGACGGAGAGCATTTTAAACACACGCCGTTTTCAAATGTATCCGGATTGATGTAGACGTATCTCCCATGATGGTGATGATGATGATGATGATGGTGATGATGGTGGTCTGTGCTCAGGGTGAGAAGGACTGGCAGAAGTACGAGACGGCGCGTCAGCTGAAGGTGTGTGTGAACGCCATCAGAAAGCAGTACAGACGCGACTGGACGTCCCGAGAGATGAAGAGCAGACAGAGAGGAGTCGCCATCTACTTCATTGATAAGGTGAGCTCATCACGCTGATACAGGGCTAAGGGGGTGGGGCTTGACATCCAGCCCCACCTCTCTGGACATGATGGGTGGAGCTTAAAGGTCCAGCCACACCCTAACTCAGATTAAGCTCCACCCACAGGGTTCGTACAAGGTGCTTGAATTTTACTTTTTGAAATTGAAGTCTTGGGAAAAGGTACTTGAAAAGTGCTTGAATTATTTAAAGACAATATATGTGAAATTAGTGTCTCATTTTATTGATAAAACAATCTTTTCACACAAAATTAAATTGCAGCTCGTCTGATATAGAGGCATTTCTCATGGCTATGAGTGTGATATTGCTCATCAATATCCCAGTATATGATACAGCTTTTATTCTTCAGGTCAATCATATATTCATGGGAGACAAATCATATTTAATAAGGGAAGCGATATCTTTGTCATAGTATCCTTTCAATGGTTAAAGTTACTAGTCATTGCTTCTGCTGCACTTTATTTCTACCACTTTGTTTTATTAGTTTATTTTTATTTATCTATTTACCTTTTTTAGAATTTGAAAGATAATACAGATATTGTTTAATAAGTGAGATCTCTGATTGAAGTCCTTGAAAACCAAAAATTAGTGCATTTTACAGTGTCTGTGCGAACCCAGAACCCATCAGATCCAGCGTGGCTGTGCAGTGAACCGATCGTGTGTGTGTGTGTGTGTGTGTTCTCAGCTGGCCCTGCGCGCGGGGAACGAGAAGGACGAGGAGTCAGCGGATACGGTGGGCTGCTGTTCTCTGCGTGTGGAGCACATCTCGCTTCACCGGCGCCTCGACGGACTCGAACACGTCGTGGAGTTCGACTTCCTGGGGAAAGACTCCATCCGCTACTACAACAAAGTGCCGGTGGAGAAACAGGTCACACACACACTGGTGTATCACACACACTCTTTAACCAGGTCACACACACACACTGGTGTATCACACACTCTTTAACCCTCGCTCACTTTAGACAGGAAAATGTTTATTATAATTATATATATATTTTTCTTTTTTCCCCTTCATTGCATTCACCATTTTTACAATACAGTTAAACACATTTTTTTCCCTCAAAAACATTTTTAACTTTATTTCTTCGTATTGTGCTTTTTTTCCTGCATCGTGACTGATTTGTTGATGTACCTGTCAAACAATTTTTTTCTTTTTTTTAGTTGAAGGTATCTCTAGGAATTGAGATGAATGAATGCATTAATAAGTATTATTGATACCCAGTCAGTGTGAGAGATGATTGTAGCTCTGTGTGTGATTGACTGTTTTATTCTGATCTTTCACTCACAGGTTTTCAAGAACCTGAAGCTGTTCATAAAGCACAAGGATCCAGAAGATGATTTATTTGACCGAATTACAGTAAGTGGAGATTGTTGAATCATGCAGTTAAACGGTGAAAGTCCCCCTGTAGTCGATCATTGTATCCCTTAAAACTCATCTTTCATAACCAAAATGACACATTTAAATGTTTTGTCCGTCTTCATGCCTTAAAATATCTTGAATGTAACTCGACACCCTCGCCTCATTTAGTATGCACGGTTCTATGAATATGCGAATGAGCCCCGCCTCCACTCACTCACTCAGCTCAGAGATCCACTGGTTGACGATCACACGTTGATCTGATTGGTTACAAGGTCGTTTGTGACGTCAGAAACACCAGCGATTTCAAACCGTGTGTTTGAGACTGTCTTTGGTTCACTGCAGTTTTAAGCAGGAAATACTCAGCAATGCTGTCGACTTATGAACTTACACACGGTGTGTCTTAAAGCGTATTAAACACACCACATACACACATAAACAACATTAAACGCTGGATTTACACCACAGGGGGACTTTAAATTTGAGTTTTGTCTTTTTCAAGTGTGTGTATATATATATATATATATATATATATATATATATATATATATATATATATATATATATATATATATATATATATATATATATATATATAATTTCTCTTTTTTTCTGTTTTAGTTTTATAGTTTAAGGTAAACTAAATGAAAATTTTAAATGTTTTCTTTGGCCATCATGTCATGTGATCTTTACTTCTGCATCATGTGATATCACATGTCACTAACCAGCACTAAATCATCCCAGCATTCAGTCTGTCGAGTTTATAACATTATAACCTGGTGTTCTGTTCTTTTCAGACGGTCAACCTCAACAAAGCTCTGAACGAGTGCATGCCAGGACTGACGGCCAAAGTGTTTCGAACCTTCAACGCCTCGACCACACTGCAGGATCAGCTCAACCAGCTCACCACAGGTCCGAGATCAGACGTCTGTGTGTCACGTGCATTTAAACAGCGCTTTATACAGCACAGAGTGTCTCAGAGCAGCTTTACAGAGAAAACAGGACAATAATGACACAAAGTGTGTTTCCAGAAGAGAATAGCGTCAGTCCAGCTTAGGTCAGTTCAAGGATGCTTCATTTCTGCTGTAAAAGTTATTAATTTGGTTCATTTTATATATATATATATATATATATATATACAGGTGAAACTCGAAAACTTCGTGCAAAAGTTCATTTATTTCAGTAATTCAACTTAAAAGGTGAAACTAATATATTATATAGACTCATTACACGCAAAGTGAGATATTTCAAGCCTTTATTTGTTATAATTTTGATGATTATGGATTACAGCTTATGAAAACCCCAGTCAAAATTAGAATAATGTGAAAAGGTTTTCATAAGCTGTAAGCCATAATCATCACAATTATAACAAATAAAGGCTTGAAATATCTCACTTTGCATGTAATGAGTCTATATAATATATTTATTTCTATTGAATTACTGAAATAAATTCACTTTTGCACGATATTCTAATTTTTCAAGTTTCACCTGTGTATATATTTATATATATATCGCCGCTCTGGAGAAAACCGTGATGTCATCGTCCAGCTCAGCTCAGTTCTCATATAATGCAGGAGATCAATAATATTGTTGAATATTACCCAGCTAAGAGGACATTTGCTGTGATTGAACTTTAAGAAGGATTTACATCTTTAAGATATGCCACTGCCACTGAATATCCCCAACTGAGCAAGCCAAAGGCAACAAATTAATTAACCAATCATACCATTGATCAGCTCTACCAAACTTGGATGTCTTTTTTTTCCAGTAATAAACAAACATCAAGTTGTTTTGATTGATACTGTGAAGCAGCTTTGATACAATCTGTATTGTGAAAAGCGCTATATAAATATATTTGACTTGACTTGACTTGATATTCACACAAGTTCTTAACACAGGACATCTGTGCTGTGAGTGAACACTGAGAAGGATTCGCATCGTTCACATATTCATAACCAGAAAGTTGATGTTCATATTGCTGGTGTTTCAGAGGACATGACGGTGGAGGAGAAGATCCTGTCGTATAACCGAGCGAACCGAGCCGTGGCGATCCTCTGTAACCACCAGAGGGCGGCGCCCAAGACCTTCGAGAAGTCCATGCAGCTTCTGCAGGAGAAGGTGATCATAATCATAATCATAACCCATAACCCACACTGCGGAGAGCAATGAGCACACTGCTGCTGTACACTGGAATAATATTTCACAATTTGTATTGCAAAGTTCATTAATAATGAAACAAACTCAATGTAAATCAACTGTTTTCTATGTGAATATATATATATATATATATATATATATATATATAGTCATCAGTGTCACATGATCCTTCAGAAATCACTCTAATATGATGATCTGATGCTCAAGAAACATTTGATTATCATATTTTTTGTGGAAAATGTGTACCATCCAGAAATGTGGGATTTAAAAAAAAATAACTTTTATTCAGTTAGGATGCATTAGTTTATAGTTATAGTGTTACAAAAGGTTATATTTCAAATAAATGCTGTTCTTTTGCACTCCTGAAAAACAAAATGCATCACAGATGTGATCACTCTTTTCAACACTGATAATAATCATAAATGTTTCTTGAGCATCAAATCATCATATTAGAGTGATTTCTGAAGGATCATGTGACACTGAAGACTGAACGAACACGTCACAATATTCCTCATTATAATAATTCATACGCAGAATAAAGGGGCGGGGCCTGGTTGAGTTAGTTAGTAGTGTGTTAAACTGGCGGTTATGGAAAGGGGCGGGACATTTCCCAAACACACTCGAAGCACTCGACCAATCACAACACACTGATCCAGCTGACCAATCAGAGCACAGTGTGCTTTCAGAAGGAGGGGCTTCATAGAGACAGGAAGTAAACAGGTGTGTTTCCCGAAAGCATCGTTAGACAATTATGTTCGCATGTTTCGTCATTATCATCAGTTTGAGTCGGTGTTTCCCGAAACCATTGCGAAACATTCGCAAACAGAGGTGTGTGTGTGTGTGTGAGTGACAGATCTCGAGCTGCGTTAGAAGCAGAGTCTCTAGTTTGCATGACATGTGGATTCAATAAATCATTATCATGAGCAAAATAAGCAAGCTGACATTC
>CM060605.1:45285236-45335236 GCA_030578255.1 Tiaroga cobitis | reverse complement strand
ATATGAGAACTGAACTGAGCTGGACGATGACATCACGGTTTTCTCCAGAGCGGCGATATATATATATATATATAAATGAACTAAATTAATAACTTTTTTACAGCAGAAATGAAGCATCCCTGAACTTCCTTAAGCTGAACTGACGCTATTCTCTTCTGGAAACACACTGTGTGTCATTATTCTCCTGTAAAGCTGCTCTGAGACACTCTGTGCTGTAAAAAGTCAAACCAAACATTATTCAGACACCAGATATAAGTTTTGATATATATTGTTTCACTAGTGTGTGCAGGACACTATAGTTCATTTCTGTAAGTGAGGAGAGCAAAATAAAGTAAACTGAGACATTACACCCAAATATTCTTCATACAGTGACTACCTGAAAAAATATAAAAATGTGACACTTTGAGCTGATGATGTTTTGCTGAAGTGTGTTTTCTGTAATTGCTAATGCTCTTTTTACACACACACTGAACAACATGAAGCATTCCTTGGTCACTGGTTGAGCTAAACTGGTATTATCTAATTGTGTAGTTAAATTTAACAGCTGACAGATATTCAACATAATTCATGTGTGAGAGTCTAACAGAAGGACGGACGAAACCAGTCAAATATCATATTTCTTGTCATATTTTATTCCCATTAGCGATGTTGAAGGAGTGTTTGGTTTGACTCGACTCAAACGCGTTCAGACAGATGCTAGTGTTCAGCTTCGTTAAGCTCATCTTCCTCTGATCCTGAGTTCTGTCCTCCGACTCCATTAGATGTAGCGTCTCCTCCTGAAGTGTTCGGCTGAAGCTGATGGTGTTCCTCAGAGACCTCTCCACAGTCAGGCTTGCCTGTTATCCCCCATCTTAGACTATATGCATTTTATTTATGTAATTAAAATAAATTCCCCCACGAAGTTCAACACATCCTCGCACAGTTTGTATGATGATCCTTCAGGGCTTTTCCATCTTTTAGATCCAAAATATGATCATGCAAGCGTTTGAACGGCATCAAACACCCAATTTATACACAAACAAATTTTAGATACAATATAAATGTTTTAATTAAGTTGCATTATTATATATTTTGTATATAATGTGTATGTATTTATTTAATTTTAGTTTTTTTTTTAAATAGAATGCATTTACTAATTTATTTTTTAATCTTAATTTTTTTTAGTTGCCTAGATTTTAATTTTTTTTTTTTAAATCACATTTATTTATTTGAATCGAATTTATTTACTTTTCTAATATGTTTACTTTTTTTCTCTCTTGACCTTTCCACGTTATTTTAATCAAATTTAGTTATTTTAATATATTTTTTACCCTTTTTCACTGGACTTTAACATTTTATTTTTATTTTATTTTAATTTTTTTTTACATGTTTATCCTATGTTAATTTAACATTTAAAGCACTTATTTAATTTTGATCTAATTTAATTGCTTATTATAATATTTATTTATTTACTTTTTTATGGTTCTTCTATTTTTAAAATGTAAAGTTAACATGTAAGCACTTTATTTATTAATTTTTATTTATTTATATATATCATTTATTTACTTATTTTAATATTCATTTTGTACTTTTTTTTTTTTTTTTTTACAGTTTTTCTGTAGACTTTTTCATGGACCCCTGTATTTCAAGTGTTTATTTATTTATTTATTTATCCATTCATTCATGAGTGAGTAAGCAAGTAATTTGCAGACATGGTTAATTGTGAAATATGGCAATTAGGTTTTGTAGCTATATTATGCTAAACCAGCCCGAGATTGTTTCCCTATTGTTCCGTATATCCGAGTGAAATGGCGTTGGGTACAAGAACGGATGTGGGCGGGGCTTGATTGTGTCGGTTGTGGTTTGCTATTGGCTGATCTCATGTGATTGACAGGTTATAGCCCCGCCCTCGTCATCAGAGAAGAGAAACTGCAAGAGGAAGTGATTCTGATTCACGATTACTAAAACAATAATGTGCAACTATAAATAATTTAGAATAGACACTGCAATATTTCAAGGTGAATTTAATCCAGCTAAAGATGTATTTGACCCAGTTGTTTCACCTACATTTATTTCTCTGAATCTGTGAGTGTCTGTCATGTTTGTCCAGTAATTGTCATTCAGGGATTGTAGTGAAAAAGAGATGTTAGAGATGTTGATTATGTGCCCTTTGACCCTGCAGGGGTTCAATAATATCAACGTTAATCTTTTTTTCATTACGCTGCCCAGATTAATACTTGTTTATTTAATTAAGGCTTGTTCTCGGCCGAGCCTCTCTCCTGCTGGCCGTGTTTACGCCGTTCCCGAGCCCCATCTGGACCATCAGTCGCTGCGCACATCAAAGCGCTTCGGAAGAATGGCGGGAAAGCAGAACAATGTCCGCGCTCATCGCAGAGCCGGTGATTGACACTGTTTTTCTGCTCCACACGGAGTCGATGAGGATGTGATGAACACAGCGGCTCTAAACTCTTCTTCATGTGGTTTCTGAGGCAAAGCGCTGATTTATTCAGAGGAACAAAGAACAAACACGACTGGGGTTTATGATGAATACTGAGAGTTTGTGTTCCTCTGCACTTTAAATGAAGCCAAAAACACTGTCGCTTTTTAGTGGAGGCTCTTCGTTTTATGATCCCAAGCTTAACGGAATTTTATCCCTTAAAATTCATCTTTGATCACCAAAATTACATATTTAAACGTTTTTTCCTTCTTCATGCCTTAAAATATCTTGAATGTAACTCGACACCCTTGCCTCATTTAGTATGCGCGGTTCTATGAATATGCAGATGAGCCCCGCCTCCACTCACTCACTCAGCTCAGAGATCCACTGGTTGACGATCACACGTTGATCTGATTGGTTACAAGGTCGTTTGTGACGTCAGAAACACCAGCGATTTCAAACCGTGTGTTTGAGACTGTCTTTGGTTCACTGCAGTTTTAAGCAGGAAATACTCAGCAATGCTGTCGACTTATGAACTTACACACGGTGTGTCTTAAAGCGTATTAATAACACCACATACACACATAAACAAGCTGGATTTGCAACATAGGGACTTGCAACTTCATTCATTTATCTTTTTTTATAATATTAGCGCACAACTTTTGTTCGTGGAACATTTTTTCTTGAAACATTTTTAAAAAGTTACTAGTTTCAGATTGTTCATGTTTGCAAAATGATCAAATGAAATGTTCCCATAACATTTTAATAACTAAATGTTTTAACCGTTCGGAGAACATTTAGAAATCACATTTATAATAAATAGATAGATTAACACATAGACTAATGTGAACATGTTTTTGTCAGCTGGAATTTTCTTTGGTTTTCAACGTTTCTTTTTCTTGCCAGTCTTGTCAGATTTGTGTCTTTAGACGCACTAAGAAAGAAGCACAGGTTTGACCTTGAGAATGAGCGGTTGCGTTTGGCCCTCAGGTTCGAGTTCTGCTCCATCTGGCTAAAGCTCTTCATCTTTCTTTTGTGTTTCCAGAACGCTTGATTCTCTCCGCCGGTAATCAGTCTTCTCAGCTGCGGCACGGGTTTTCCGGGATTTTTCCCGCTGTTTATCCTGCGGATTAGTGGCAGTCTGGCAGCCGAGACCCATCCTAACAGAACTCATCTGGGTTTGCTTCTCCTGTCGTCTTCACTGATTTTACTGTGTAAATGAGCCTCTAACTGGGGGCGTGTGGCCGCTGTTTCATAGTAAAATCATTTATCAAACTAAAACCTTTTCTGCCGCCTCCAGACGTTATATTTAGTGGGAATCCGTTTATCCGGGAATGAGACGAGCAGAGCGCAACTGAATTAAGCATCTCATTTTAAAACGGGCGTTTGTCTGATTCTGCCTTTGAAAAATTAGTCTTTACAGAAGAACCATTATATTTCGCACCGTTTGTGTGAGTTTGATTTCAGTGTCTGTCAGTGGCAGTCTGCCATTGCATATTTAACGGCACCAAGCTGTTTTTCCTCCTGGTTTTCTCCTAACTGAGGGATGAGATGGCGTTGTGAACGTTACGGGCCGTGTAACTCCAGCAGCTCGTTTCTCAAATAA
Organism: Tiaroga cobitis; assembly: GCA_030578255.1. Classification (NCBI taxonomy): domain Eukaryota; kingdom Metazoa; phylum Chordata; class Actinopteri; order Cypriniformes; family Leuciscidae; genus Tiaroga; species Tiaroga cobitis. The sequence continues at coordinate 45,331,214 of CM060605.1, read as the reverse complement.
GCGTTTGTTTACATGTGTTCGTCTGTCAGCGCAGCAGATGCACACACACTCACAGCTGTTACAGTCGCTTCATCAACGGCTCTCCAAGTGAGATCACGGATAGATGAGCGACAGCTTCCCCGATGGCTTTGGGTTCATCCCGGCTAACAGGGAACATTCTGGGGCCGATTTCCCAAAAGAACCCAGACAGCAACATAGTGTCGGCCCAGATCCGGCCCACACCTGGAATGTGTGGAATCCACATGTACCGGATCTGGGCCGACACCATGTTGCTGTCTGCGTGTAATTGGTTTACAATCAACTCAGGCGTACACAGCTTTGGGAAATGATTGTCTAAAAGTTCCGACCAAACGTTCTTCCAGTAACATTAATAGAATGTTCATTCAAACGTATCTGCTTTTAAATAATGTTCTCATCGTTCATGGAACATTTTTAGTTCATCTAACATTTTTTAAATGTTACTAGTTTCGGAATCTTCAGAGAAATGTTACTAGTTTCGGAATCTTCAAAGAAATTTTACTATTTTCGGAATCTTCAGAGAAATGTTACTATTTTCGGAATCTTCAAAGAAATGTTACTATTTTCGGAATCTTCAAAGAAATGTTACTAGTTTCGGAATCTTCAAAGAAATGTTACTAGTTTCGGAATCGTCAAAGAAATGTTACTATTTTCGGAATCTTCAGAGAAATGTTACTATTTTCGGAATCTTCAAAGAAATGTTACTATTTTCGGAATCTTCAAAGAAATGTTACTAGTTGCGGAATCTTCAAAGAAATGTTACTAGTTGCGGAATCTTCAAAGAAATGTTACTAGTTTCGGAATCGTCAAAGAAATGTTACTAGTTGCGGAATCTTCAAAGAAATGTTACTAGTTGCGGAATCGTCAAAGAAATGTTACTATTTTCGGAATCTTCAAAGAAATGTTACTATTTTCGGAATCTTTAAAGAAATGTTACTATTTTCGGAATCTTCAAAGAAATGTTACTAGTTTCGGAATCTTCAAAGAATGTTACTATTTTCGGAATATTCAAAGAAATGTTACTAGTTTCAGAATCTTCAGAGAAATGTGACTTGTTTCGGAATCTTCAGAGAAATGTTACTAGTTTCGGAATCTTCAAAGAAATGTTACTATTTTCGGAATCTTCAAAGAAATGTTACTAGTTTCGGAATCTTCAAAGAAATGTTACTATTTTCGGAATCTTCAAAGAAATGTTACTATTTTCGGAATCTTCAGAGAAATGTTACTATTTTCGGAATCTTCAAAGAAATGTTACTAGTTTCGGAATCTTCAGAGAAATGTTACTAGTTGCGGAATCTTCAAAGAAATGTTACTAGTTTCAGAATCTTCAGAGAAATGTTACTTGTTTCGGAATCTTCAGAGAAATGTTACTAGTTTCGGAATCTTCAAAGAAATGTTACTAGTTTCGGAATCTTCAAAGAAATGTTACTAGTTGCGGAATCTTAAAAGAAATGTTACTAGTTTCGGAATCTTCAGAGAAATGTTACTTGTTTCGGAATCTTCAGAGAAATGTGACTTGTTTCGGAATCTTCAGAGAAATGTGACTTGTTTCGGAATCTTCAAAGAAATGTTACTATTTTCGGAATCTTCAGAGAAATGTTACTATTTTCGGAATCTTCAGAGAAATGTTACTAGTTTCGGAATCTTCAAAGAAATGTTACTATTTTCGGAATCTTCAGAGAAATGTTACTTGTTTCGGAATCTTCAAAGAAATGTTACTAGTTTCGGAATCTTCAGAGAAATGTTACTTGTTTCGGAATCTTCAAAGAAATGTGACTTGTTTCGGAATCTTTAGAGAACATTCAAAAGTAACATTCCGTAATGTTTGCAGAGGGATACAATGGAATGTTTCCTTGATGTTTGCATAACCAAGAATCTTGCTTTGGAGCATTCGTTTTCACAGCTTAATGGGAACGTTGGGAAAAGGTTCTTAACGAATCTTGGTTAGCTGGGACGTCATGTGACGAACCTCTGATCCTCGAAGCACAAAACATGTACGTCTTTGAAGCTCGGCTCAGTTCTGGATGTATTTTTCATGACGCTGTGTGTTTTTGCGCCATCCATTTCAGAAGAGCAGCTAATTATCCATTCTGGCCTAACAGCAGACATGGTGTCTAGTTTTTGCTCATACATTTATTCATAGTATCTCATAAAGTCACTGTCTTCCTCTGATTAAAGAAAGGTTGCTTTTAGAGGAAGTCCTGTTATTTTCCCGCATCACAGACGCGTTCTGAGCCGGATTTAACCGGTTCTGTAAATCTGTCTGTCCTGGCTCAGTCAGATCAGTGACCTCTGACCCCGACCGACCGTCACCGATGCTCTTCTGAATCCGGTTCTAGACCTTCAAACCCATTCAAAATCACATGGCTCACTTCACCCCAAAAAATGAAGAATTTGATTTTTATTGATTTGAGGGGTGAAATATGACCTAGAAATCAATTTGTGAAATTCACCCTGTAAGCAGAAACATGTTTAACCCTATAAAACCAGTGCAATATTCGATATGTGCATTTCTAAATAATCAACATGATCACAATGTTTGTTTCACACACTCTCCTCCAGTTCTTCTGTCTCTGATTGAGAGTTTAGACTCTTTTATCCAGTGAAAGGCTTTTAGTGTAATTGCACAATCGTCCTCCTTCAGCTCGTGTCTTTCTGTGTAAAATCTGCTCTGATTTATCAAATAAACGCAAGAATAACTTTGATATTGTTAGATATATTTCAACTGGACTGAACGACTGAGCTTTACTTGATTTTATACCATGGGCTGTTTAAATACTCGATTCTGATTGGCTGGAAGGTGTGCAGTAAAACCGTTTAATGCACAGGTAGTTCGAGTCAGTTTGATTACAGTTCGAAATGAATCCGCTACTATAAACATTGGTAACCATAGTAACAGAGTTATTACACTTGCAAACAGAGTGAGAGACACATGAAAACGTTTATTTAGGTAGGCTAAATGGATGATTTTTGCATATCGTTTAATTTGTATGGACGCTTCGTGTCGGGTGGTTCTTCGCCTCTACATCGTGCATTAAAATCCTTTAATGCATGGCTAGCTGTGGATTATCTCTTACATCATACATCATTTATTAAAATCATGAGTATCAAATATGATCCTCAGGCTTTTGAGGAAGGTTAAACTTTATTTGTTCATCTCAATCATCATTATATTGCATTGCATCATGTGTTTTAAAACTAGAGCTTTGATCATAAAACTAAGACATGTTTATTGTATGTTTCTTACTAAGACATTATTAGCAGATATTAATATTTATATGCATTTTGTCAGTAGTCTGTTATAAAGATCTCATTGATTTACAAGCATCAGAATTTCAAATAAATATCAGCATCTGCACCAAAATGCATATTTTTTGCCCAGTTTGAGCTGTTTTTCCTCCATATTCTCACTAGATCAGACTATATGAGCCATAAAAGCCTGATTTTCTTTTTTTTAATTTTGTATAAAGGATCAGTTAACTTCCATTTCATATATATATATTTCATTTGTCAGGCTTCACATGTTCTTCAGCCGTCGCTCAGGTGTTTAAAGGCCCACTGAAGTTAAGGCGGGGCATATTGAATGGCTATTGATACGCTGGATTCGATAGTAGAGGATTGAATCAATTCTAGCCATTTCATTAACCAGCGTACAGTTGGAAACCGGAATAAAACTGGAGCCTTTGAGCAACCGAACACACACTCCAACACATATTGCTCCGTGTGTCAGCGGTCGCTTCGGCCAGGTGATGTTTATAGCAGAGGGGGAGGAGCTTTAGATTCTATAGAGCATTTGATTGGACAGAAGATGAGAAGCTGAAATCATAAAAATCCCTGATGAGCGACTGTAAGTTTTGAATGCTTATATCTCCTAAATACGAATTTTGTCAATGTTTTGGAAAACACCAGCTAATTCAAAACCTTAAAGCTGACATATTCATACTAAAAGATAAAAAACTTAAAAGCCTCACTGGTTTCCCGCCGGTCTGGTTTCACTCATATGGTCTTTATTGACCCGTGTTTCTCATGTTTATCCTGCAGTATGTTCCTCTCTGAGCTCCTGTCGATGTGTGAAGTGTCTACTGTTTTCCTCACTCTTCTCAACACGTATATTTTGGTCTTGTCGAGTGTGTGCCGGTTCCCTGATGCTCGGTGGGTTTGGCTGGCAGACGGACGCCCACTCGTTCCTGCAGGACAATCAGGGTTTCTGAGAGAGAGAGAGATGTTTCTGCTCGTCTGACACTGGTAATCGCAGTCCTGCACGCAGTCCTGCACACAGTCCTGCACTGTAAAAAAAATTACGGTAAAAAACCAACTGGTTGCCTGAAATTTACCGTAACAAATCCGGTAGCAACATTTGAGGTTTTACAGACTTAAAGGTGCAGTGTGTAAGTTTTAATGGCATATAGTGGTGAGGTTGCGAATCGTAGCTAACAGAAGTTACGGTGGCCGACAGGAAGTGATGTCGTCGTCTGAGACAGCAGAGAGTAGCCAGTTAACAATGTGGTTTCTTTACTAAGATGAATTAAGAAATTATGTTTACTTTATTATTCCGTAAAACGATGTTATTGTGAATATTATTGTGACTTGTTCATCATTGTGTCAGTGTTTTACTCGCTGACTTTAGCAGCTTCTTTACACGAAGAACAACATAGTGACGAAACGCGTTTGTCCATTCAGGGCCACCGTAGAAACGTGGATGTAAGCGGACCCGCGGTGTGTGTAGAAACATGTGGATGTAAGTGGACCCGCGGTGTGTGTAGAAACATGTGGATGTAAGCGGACCCGCGGTGTGTGTAGAAACATGTGGCTGTAAGCGGACCCGCGGTGTGTGTAGAAACATGTGGGTGTAAGCGGACCCGCGGTGTGTGTAGAAACATGTGGATGTAAGCGGACCCGCGGTGTGTGTAGAAACATGTGGGTGTAAGCGGACCCGCGGTGTGTGTAGAAAGAAACGCCTCATTCTAAGCTAATAAACACACAACGGTTCATTATGTAAGCTCTTTATACACCACTGAACACATAGTTATGAATATTATATTGCATTTCTGTCAACAGATCCTCCTAAATATTACACAATGCACCTTTAGCTTAAATTTACAATAATAAACCGTATTTCATTTTCTGATATAATGTTAATTTACCGATCTATTGATGTACTAATATTGGGTTTGTACGATTCTAATACACTGACAACCACCAATCACAGCGGAGATGAGAATCACATGATCAATAAAACTATACAGAAGCTGTAGTGTCATTCACACAAACACTAATGGTAACACACATGAATTTAAAAAATGCAATAAACATTAATTTAACAACATTAAATGTAACATAAAAGCCGAATGTACATAACTGATAAGAAAAAACTATGAAGAAACTGTTAATTCAACAAAAATACAACAAATGTGAAGCGTCACGCAATTGTGGGAATGTCAATTAACAGTTTTTTACTGTAAATTATACAATGACTTGTTCTTTTTCACTACCAAAAACATTGTTAGATCTATCACAGTTATTTACCGTATATAGTACAGAAACTTTTTTAACCAATTAACAGTTTTTCACTGTAGTATTTTTACAGCCGTTAAAATCCCGATAGTGTGGAGGCCGAACCCGCCGGACACACCCGAGCTCAACCGTACTAATCTGACAAATAACCAAACAAGCCACAGCTGAGCCGCTTCAGCAAAACACACCACCGTCATCATACACACGGTGATCTATAAAAACACTCGAGCATGAATTAAAGATGAGGTTCTCCAGCAGTTATTGAACACTCAGTGGCAGGCCATTATACAGCGTTCGTTAATATCTGTGATGATATCACCAATTAGCCCTTAAAGGCACATTTACAGTAAACAGCTCTGTGATACTGTAGTAGAGTTCATGATATGGATTCATATTCCACCTCCTCCAATGCCTCTAGGTTTTGTTTTGACCTTATGAAAAGTTGGAATACTGAAGCCTATGCATAATTTACATTACATACACTGTAAATGATTTTTGGTATATCCATGCATTTACATGATACTTTCAAAGTATTCAGAGAATAACATTATAGCATGATGCATGACCAAAACAGTATCCTCCTGTACCGTTTAATTATATCAAAATAACTGCATATTTGCATATTTAAAAGTGTTCAGTGGTTTTCTGATGTGAGTTGCCTAATTGTTTCAAAAGTTGCATGTCATTAAAATGAAATACAAGAGAACTAGAGTAAAAAATTCATAAGATCTGAAACAGCTTACAGTCAGAACAGCATCTTAATGTACGTGCGTGTTTTCTGCCATAGAAAAATGCTGTGAATGTCATAATGTGAAACTTATAACCACACAGACTGCTCTTATTCACCTGTGCGCCTTTATATGTGATCACGACACACACACACACACACACACACACACACACACACACAGAGTGACTCATAAGATCATGGTGATTGAATCCGAGTCCTGCGGTCCGATCCATCAGAGATCGCGCCCACAATGCGCGCCCACGACTGCGCTCAGCGGGGAGTGTGATTCATTTGAGCAAATCGATTCATTCGGGTGATTCATTTCAATAAACATATTCACAGAGCGCTCACTGAATCTCTTGATTCATCACTCAAATCAAGTGTCTTTTTTATCTTTGTCGTAATATTGCTGCTTGCAACTATGTTTTCGATTTGGTTATATGGATTACATTTATGTAGTGTTCCAACATAATTGTTGATGTCCCCCTGTACTAATTGTATCTCTTAAAACTCATCTTTGATCACCAAAATTACACATTTAAACGTTTTTTTTTAATGCCTTAAGAACTTAACTGAAGTAGTTGAAGGAGATCGCAATTCTCGCGCATGCGTCGTGGAAATCTCTTGAACTCTCGTTTCAGGCCTACAAGGAAGAAAGGGAATAGTCGAATAAAGTCGTTATTTTTGTTTGTTTTTTCGCACAAAAAGTATTCTCGTCGCTTGATAAACTTATAGTTGAGCCACTGTTGTGACATGGAATATTTAAACATTTTCTTTAATGACTTTCTGGGCCGTCAGGATTCATTCCCTTAGGGAGCCTATGGAGGAGTGATCCAGCTGTCACATTTAATCATAAATATCTTCATTTGTGTTCCGAAGACGAACGAAGGTCTTACGGGGTTGGTACAGCATGGGGGTGAGTAATTAATGACTTAATTTTCATTTTTGGGTGAACTAACCCTTTAAAGCGTATTGAAAACACCACATAGACATAAACAAGATTAAAAGATGGATTTTCACAACAGACTTTAAAAACAAAATTAACAATGTTCCAGTATATGTAGGCTATTAACTTGATATTAGTTATTCCAGCTATTGTTAACAATATTTCTCACAGTTTTACTGCTAGTAAAGTAATAGTCAAATGATTTACATGCATTTTGAGAATCATTTTAACCGAATCATTCAAAAGAATTGGTTCAGACGAACGACTCGTTCTCGCATCAGGCTTCACTAGCGCGAGAGCGACGGAGATTCTCCTCAGATTGGAGTCAGATATGAAAGGTGTCGCTCATACAATCATTCTCTCTGTATTTACTCTCTTTCTGGACTCTAAAGGCTGATCCTGAGGATGTAACGACAAGAAAAGCACATTAAAGAGCGGATGCGAAACTTTAAGGCGTTTAACATTCTCATCTTCATCACGAGACTCGCCAGTTATACGAAACTTTCTGTTTTTAGATGATTTATTAAGATGTTGTTTTTATATTCTCTTGTCATTGTGCTTTCCTCTGGTAAGTAACTTTGTGGTTTTCATATCTCAAAATGTTATTGAAGCCTACATATTCCAGAAGATAGGTGTGTATTTGCGAGTTCATGAATCGGATGCAGATGAACGAATAAAAATAAATGTTTGATTTGAAGATTTTAACCCAGCTAACAAAAATGTGTTTTAAAAATATTTGGCTAACGTCCCTATTAAGTTATATATTTGGCTAACGTCCCTATTAAGTTATATATATATATATATATATATATATATATATATATATATATATATATATATATATATATATATATAAAACATAATTTTTTAATGTTCTCTAAACGTGCAGTTTTTTTAATGTTTTAAACGTGAAAAGGGAACATTTCTATTTAATTATGTTAAAAACATTATTAGGACGTTAGAGAAGAACATTTAAAAGTAACAAGTATAACATAAAAAAATATTTGAATATCATAATGAAACGTTTAAAGAAAAAAACGTTGCATGAATAATGTTTTTGTTGCTAATATTTTGAGAACATTATTAAAGACCAGATAACTTTGAAAGAACGTTATTGGAAGAACGTTTGTTCATAACAGAACCTTATCAGAATGTTCCTTGTTAGCTGAGAAAGATATTCTCACTGACAGTCTCTAATGTGATCCGTGTGTGTGTGCAGTGAGTGTGTGTGTGCTGAGGGTCAGTGCTGGTCCGGTTCTGCTGGACAGGAGTTCCCCGTGTCACTCCCAACTCAAACATCTTCACGCCAGACAGCAAGTGACGGTCCAGATCCCACCCGACATCTCCGGGCACTGGGTGTCCGACAGGTGAGAGCTCAACACCTGCGCCGTGTCCCAAATCACCCCATATACCCCTAAATATGGCACGATTTAAGGGCACAGACATTCGTAGTGGTGTCCAAAACCATAGTGGACGTTATCGAGTGGCGAGTGCACTCATTCAATCCCATAATGCACCGCGATAACGAGTGTACAACTGATCTTGCTAGAGAAAACCCATAATGCACTGTAAGGGTCTCACCTCAGTGTCAGAATTCGGATTAATTAATAATTATTAAACTGATATCATCACTATAGTTAAATAATCACATACAGTCCCAGACAGCAACACAGTGTCGGCCCACATCTGGTACACCTTGAATCCACATGTGCCGGGTCTGGGCCGGGTCTGGGCCGACACTGTGTTGCTGTCTGGGAATGTTATGTTTGAACATTTCCTTTTCCAGACCAGAAATTTGAATACTGGATGAATCCATGTTCATAATTCTTGTTTGATTTTGTTGACATATTCAAGTTTTTTTTACAGAGAGGATTTTGTATTTCTCTTTTTATCATTTTATTAATTAAAAAACAGTCAACAGCCAGAAAAAAAAAATGTTACCATGTTTTTTGGAGTAAAATGTTGTATAAATCAGGCGACTGATGCGTGAACAAACCTTCAGTATTCAAACCTTCAATATAGATATGAATAAAACTGTAAAATTCGGTGTGTGTAAAACTGCTGAAGAGGAGATTTCTCACTCAATCTCACGCCTTATGGAGTGAGTGTGTGTGAGTGAGTGTGTTTGTGAGTGTTGAGTGAGTGTGTGAGTGTGTTTGTGAGTGTGTTTGTGAGTGTTGTGTGTGAGTGTTGTGTGTGAGTGTTGTGTGTGTGTGTGTGTGTGTGTGTGTGAGTGAGTGAGTGAGTGTGAGAGTAAGTGTGTGTGAGTGTGTGTGTGTGTGTGTGTAGTGAGTGTGTGACTGATGCAAAATCGAGTTTAAAACGGAGCAGTGCATGAATAAACACTAGTTTTGCAAAATATCTATGATTATATAATGAAAAAACACAAACAATCTTTGGATACCTTTGAATACCATTGTACAGTATGTGTGTTAATATCATTGTGTGTGTGTGTTAAATAAAATAAACACTTAAATGTGTGTTTCAGATGTTTTCTTTCCACTAGTCGCATGTTAAGGAAGCAAAACTGAGCAGTGCATGAGTAAACACTAGTTTTGCCTGAAGTGTCTATGATTATGTGCTGCCATGCTAACATAAGGTGTGTTAATATTATCATTATTCCTGATTCCAGCTGTGAGGTTCGACCCGGCCCAGAATTCCTCACCCGCTCCTACAGCTTCTACCCGAACCACACGTTCGACGCGCTCCAGTTCTACTACGAGGACAGCCGGTGCCGCCAGCCGGTCTACAGCCTGCGGGTCCGGGGCGGCTTCGGCCCGGCTCAGGCCTCCTGGCTAGTGCGCGGGGCCGCGGCGTGCGAGTACCGGCTAACTAGCGTAACGCTGCGGTGTCACGGGCCGGCGTCGGCCGAGCTCATCCAGCGGCGCCTGGATCCGGCCTGTGCGCGGCAGATCCGGCTGAGACCCGGCGAGGCGTTCGAGATGTGGGCGGAGCCTCTCGACTGCACCCGCGGGCTCGGCTTCACCATGCAGGAGCTACGGCTAATCCGCGTGGAGCGGCGCAGTCGCCATGGCGACGCCGGTGGACGGGTGGAGGAGGAGCTGTTCCTCGGAGACGTTCACACTGAGCGCGCTCAGAGGAGACTCCACCAGCCCTCAGGCTACCAGACCCCGCTTCACAGCGCCAAGGTCAGAGAACTCGCGTCTGCGCTGATACATATTGATGGATTTCATTTGAATGTGTTCTAGAGCCACAGCTGAGCGCAGAGCATTAATATTGAGAGCGTGTGAAGAGGCTGACACACATGTCGTCTATGCAGTGCAGTAGAATAGAAAAGAATGTCCGTCTTTAGTGTGTACGCTCTAAGTAAAACAACCCAGCATTTTTTTAGTGTGTAATGTTGCTGTTTGAGCATGAAAAATAGAACAGAATATAGTGCAGTAGAATAGAAAATTGTAATACATTTTATTAACCCAACAGCTTATATTTGACCCAAAGTTGGGTTAAAACAACCCAGCATTTTTTTAGTGTGTAATGTTGCTGTTTGAGCATGAAAGAGCTTCATTTGAATGTGTTCTAGAGCCACAGCTGAGCGCAGAGCATTAATATTGAGAGAGTGTGAAGAGGCTGTGTCACACACGTTGTCTATGCAGTGCATAGAGAATATAGTGCAGTAGAATAGAGTCTTTAGTGTGTAATGTTGCTGTTTGAGCATGAAAAATAGAATAGAATATAGTGCAGTAGAATAGAAAAGAACAGACACATTTTTTCATCTGTCTTTAGTGTGTACACTCTAAAAATGCTGGGTTGTTTTAACCCAAATTTGGGTTAAATATTGACAAACCCAACCGTTGGGTTAAAATTTTAGTTTTTTTTCTTCTTCCATATTTGACCCAAATTTGGGTTAAAACAACCCAGTATTTTCTTCAGTGTGTGATGTTGCTGTTTGATCATGAAAAGCTCCAGTTGTTCTCTATATCAGTGTCAGTGTTTCTGAACTCCTGAAACGCCTCCATTGTAGTCTTGAGTTTCTCCCGGGAACGAACACGTCACAATATTCCTCATTATAATAATTCATACGCAGAATAAAGGGGCGGGGCCTGGTTGAGTGAGTTAGTAGTGTGTTAAACTGGCGGTTATGGAAAGGGGCGGGGCATTTCCCAAACACACTCGAAGTGCTCGACCAATCACAACACGCTGATCCAGCCGACCAATCAGAGCACAGTGTGCTTTTCAGAGGGAGGGGCTTCATAGAGACAGGAAGTAAACAGAGCGTTACTGACAGACTGGGAAGAGAGGAGCCGCAACAATGGAGAATATGAGGAGAATAATCAACATTCAAGCAGGAAAACCTGTTCTAGTAGAGCCTGAAACATCATCAAGACTGTAGACGGGCAGAATAGATCCTCTTTAATACACGTGTTTTCAGTCACCTGTCATATCGAGACATTTCATCATCCAATCAGTTCCTCATGTTTCTAGTCTCGTCCTTCTCATCGAACCGTTTGAAACGCTTGAATGAATTTGTATCTCGTGATCTTCAAAAGCTTTTGATCTCAAAATGACTTCAAACAATTCGAAATAAGACCAAACAAGCATTAAAATAAGCTAAAACAACTCAAAATCAAGATATTTCTTATTTTTTTGTTGAAGAACCATGATTCATATGGTCTGGAAAACCGGGATATATGAAGAAGAGTGATTTCTAAACCTGGAAAAGTCATGGAAATGTATAAAATCTTAAAACGTCATAATGAATATACATTTTTCTACAAATATAAATTCTACAGTATTTTATCGGCTAGAAATTTGTGAGTAAAAAATATTTTTCTTTCTTAATCCTTATGAGTAAATCAGAAGCAATCGGGAAAAGAGTGAGAATCCTGAAAATTATTCAGCTCTTAAAAGTGAAATTCTTAGTTATTTTTGGTACATATTTTAAAATACACACTCTTAGTTTCTGTAAATTAAAAAAATATTTTTTTTTCAAACTTGAGATGTATATTTTTCATTATCAAGAAAAAATTCAATGATTATTTTGTAATTATTTGTGAAATAAAAAGGGTTTCAAACACCAGAAAGCTCGATATAAAGTCTTCAGTACACAAATATCATGCATATGCAGTGATTTATGAACTGTAATTTGCGGTGTGTGTAGCAGAAGCATCATGAACTGGTGTTTTAAAGCTTGGCTAGAGGCGTGTGTGTGTGTCCGTGTCCGAACTCGTCCTTCCAGCAAATGCAGTTGCTGTGTGTGTGTGTCTGAAGAACACAGAAGCACTCCTGAGCGACAGGCGTTCAGTCCGAGTTAAAATAAAACCCGGAAAACCTAAAAAATACATGAAGCTTTTGACAGAGGAATGATTAATGCATGAAGTGCCATGTTCACTGAAGTTAAAGTCTGTTTAATACATAACATTGTGCTTAATTTGGGACGTGACATCGTCTGATTAATTCATGCGTACGGCCTTCATCGCATCAGCCAATCCACCCGAAGTTTCACTCCGGCATTACCGATCCCTGCGTTCGCTCGATCTGAAACAAGATTGATGCATTTCCCATCGTGCCGTTTAAATGGTGTGATTTGAGCCATGTCGGCAGTGCTGATCCTTCCTCGGCTTCAAAGGGAATGTGGGAATGGTGTTTGCGGTCGGGATTGGGTCTCGGCGAGCGCCCACGGCTCTAGACCTGAGAGAGAGATGAGCTTTTCTGATGGATTCATTTCTTTCATGTGCGCGACTCCCCGCCGTCGCTGAAAGAGGCTGGAAACATGTAATGCAATGTTAATGAATTCTGGTTCAGGCTGAATAATTGATGAGCAGGACGACTCTAGTAAGCAATGGCAACTGATCCAAAGTCAAACACACACACACACACACACACACACCTGTCCCGTGAGCTCTCTGAGTGATTGCGATTAAATCACGGTTCTGTAATCGGATGACGCGAGGCTCTGAAGGCATTATCATGTCCAATGACAGAATTATGATCCAGAACTGTCCTTGTTCAACATTATGCTTGTGACTGCAACATCCCTGAAGGCTGTATGTGCTGTTACTGCTATATTTGATTTCATGCATTGATCTTGTAAGCATTTCAACTTTCTGCTGCTCTCTACTAATTTTACAGACAATGTTATGTTGTTCAATAACATAAATGAGGTTTTGTTAAAACAATGTCATACAATGCAAACTAAATAACTATATGAATTAAATATAAATGGATTCAAATTAAAGATATATTTTTAATTAACATTAATGGAACGTATGGCAACAGTTTATGAGGCTGCTGTCCCTTTAAGAATGAATGCACGGATATACAGTCAAACCCCAAATTATTCAGACACCAGATATAATATATCATTTAAAAAAAAAAGTTTACTAGTGTGTGCAGGACACGATAGTTTATTTATGTAAATGAGGAGAGCAAAATAAAGTAAACTGTGACATTACACCCAAATATTCTTCATACAGTGACTACCAGTAACATTTATAAAACATTTGTGAGCAAAAATGATTCCTCCACTTTGAGCTGATGATGTTTTGCTGAAGTGTGTTTTCTGTAATTGCTAATGCTCTTTTTACACACACACTGAACAACATGAAGCATTGCTTGGTCACTGGTTGAGCTAAACTGGTATTATCTAATTGTGTAGTTAAATTTAACAGCTGACAGATATTCAACATAATTCATGTGTGAGAGTCTAACAGAAGGACGGACAAAACCAGTCAAATATCATATTTCTTGTCATATTTTCTAAACTATACCGAATAAACTGTGTTTCCAGCACAACATCCAAGCCTATAATACCATATTTAGCAATTTAATCAACAGTAACATTTTTGTTAATCTTTTATCATATGTCTTGGAGTATCGCAATAATATCATATCGTGAGTTCAGTATCGGGATATGTGTCGAATCGTGACATGAGGGTTTCGTTACACCCGTGATCATGAATGATCTGCTCATCCGCATCTGTTCTTCCTCTCAGAGCGATGACCGGATCTGTCAGATCGTGGCGTCGGCCGATCTTCATCATCCTCCGGTTCTGCCGGCCCAGAGCGAGCGTCCGGTGCGTCTCGACGGGCACTGGGTGAGCGTGCGGTGCGAGGCTCGACCCGGCGTGCTCTTCCTCACCCGCCGGCTGGCCTTCCACGAGCACACACACACCTGGGAGGGAGAGTACGAGCACTTCTCCGACCCCGTCTGCCGTCACCACACCTTCAGCATCTCCGCCAGCGGACGCTACACCCGCGGGGACCCGTCGCACGCCGTCAGCGGCGCCGTCGAGTTCACCTTCACCGGTACGTGCCCGATGACGGCTGAGCACAGCTGAACACTGAGAGAAACGACAAACTTCCCCTGCGATTCCTCACGCTAACACTTTACACTTTTTATTTGTTAAAGGAGTTCACTTCAGAATTAAAATTTCCTGATAATATACTCATCCGCACGCCATCTAAGATATTAATGTCTTTCTTTCTTCAGTCGAAAAGAAATTAAAGGTGACTCTTTTCACAAGGTGTAATATTAATCTATGGTGTCTCCAGAATGTGTCTGTGAAATTTCAGATCAAAATCCTCCCCAGATCATTTATTATAGCTTGTCAGATCTGCCCCTTTTTTGAGGAAAACATGCCGTTTGTGTGTGTTCCTTTAAATGCAAATGAGCTTTAGCTCCGCCTCTTCAGGCGAGCTTCAGAGACTCCGGCAATAACAACACAGGCCAATCTCACTTCTCTCTGTGTGTTCAGCTGGCGCGAGTGTGTGTGTGTGTCTGTGAGTGAGTGTGTGACTGAGTGAGTGTGTGACTGAGTGTGTGTGACTCAGTGTGTGTCTGTGATTGAGTATGTCTGTGAGTGAGTGAGTGTGTGACAGTGTGAGTGTGTGACTGTGAGTGTCTGTGAGTGAGTGTGTGACTGAGTAAGTGTGTGACTGATTGTGTGTGTCTGTCTGTGAGTGAGTGTGTGTCTGTGAGTGTGTGTGTGTGTGTGTCTGTGAGTGTGTGACTGAGTGTGTCTGTGAGTGAGTGTCTGTGAGTGTGAGTGTGTGACTGAATGTGTGTCTGTGACTGAGTGTGTGTCTGTCTGTGAGTGTGTGACTGAGTGTGTGTCTGTCTGTGAGTGAGTGTGTAGAGCTGAGTGTGAGTCAGTGAGTGTGTGACTGAGTGTGAGTCAGTGAGTGTGTAGAGCTTCTGAGTCAGTTGCCACTTTCAAGAAACTGCTGAAGACATATCTTTTTCGGCAGCACTTGATTCAGTAGAATTAACACTTTCTCTTCTCTTCTATTCTATAAAAAAAAAAAACTGCACTAAAATTAAACTGAGAGGGGTTATAGCACTTACGTATTGTTGTCCTACTGTTAGTTTCACTGCTTCTATTGTTCTCATTTGTAAGTCGCTTTGGATAAAAGCGTCTGCTAAGTGAATAAATGTAATGTAATGTAATGTAATGTGTTTGTCTGTCTGTGAGTGTGTGTGTGAATGAGTGTGTGACTGAGTGAGTGTGTGTGTCTGTGAGTGTGTGACTGAATGTGTGTCTGTCTGTGAGTGTGTGTGTGTGACTGTCTGTGAGTGTGTGTCTGTGAGTGAGTGTGTGACTGAGTGAGTGTGTGACTGTGAGTGAGTGTGTGACTGTGACTGAGGGTGTGTCTGTCTGTGAGTGTGTGTGTGTGAGTGAGTGTGTGACTGAGGGTGTGTCTGTCTGTGAGTGTGTGTGTGTGTGTTTCTGAGTCTAACCTCTCGTGCTCCTTCAGTGACCCACATGACGGTGACTCCGATGGACGCTGCCACGACGTCTCTCCTGAGTGTGTTCAGCGGGCGTGTGAGTGTGTGTGGCGAGGGCTCGTGGGAGCGTGGCGTTCCTCAGGACGTGACCTCGACGGGCGGGTGTGTGGCGCTGGGGATCCGCTTGCCTCACACCGAGTATGAGCTCTTCACCATCGGCCAGGACTCCTCCGGACACACTCTGCTCTACAACGGCCAGAGACCCACCAACGGCTCCAGTCCGGACCGGGTCGAGCGCCGGCCCACGTCTTTCCAGCCGCCGCTGACCCGCTGTGACCCGCCGCACGCCGGTCGAGAGGGAGATCAGGACTTCAGACTGAGCGCCGCGAGCCACACACAGATCATCGGTGGATTCGTCGTGTTGGTCGTGCTACATGTGTGTGTGCAGCTGGACGTCTAAGGAGAGACGCTCTCGATCACCGTTTGCACTAGTTGAAGCTGCTTTATATGTTTTAAACTCTGATCATCGTAAAGGTGAGCCGACTAAAAACCAAAAACAATGTGAGCAACCAACGGACTGAAAGGGAACGGGTTGATTTGACATGCATGCGCACTAGCGTAGCTCCTGTTCATTCTGTACCGTCACATTAACTTGAGCTCATCATATATTATTCAACTCAACGATTAGTTGAAATAACGCCATGCTTGAGTTTCTCAGAAGCTGGATTTCTAAGGAGAAAGACCAATGCCTCGTCCAAATACACACACTTGTGTCCTGCGTCCACGCGACAGGAATTGAGTGCGCGAGACTGTCCCATGTCTTAAAAATGCCAGTGCAGTGCCCTTAATGCACACTAAACACACACTACGCTAAGCGTATCCCATCATGCACTGTGTTTCAGGAACTCATGTGCCCTGAAATCGTGACATGTTGAGGAAAACATTTCACTGTAATTTAAATTAATTAGATGCATATAATTTGGTAGTAAAAACAGTGCTGCACATTTTCTTGGTGCACAGATTGTGTATGAGTATGGTGTGTGTGTGTGTGGCCTATTTTGTACAACATTTGCAACTGTTTTTATCCCTTAATGAGAAGCAGCGCAGTGTCTTCTGTTAGTTACACAGCGACCACTGAACACATGTAGACATTTACTTTAAAATGCAAAGTATTGAAAATATAATAAATAAAAGCTGTGTAAACACTTAAGTTTGTCCCATCGAGTAATCAAACATTCTACACACACTTGCAGTCTTTACGCCTACTTGAACACTTGTAGAGGACATACACGCTAGTAGACAAGAGGTCGAGTGTGAGTATTTGGATAGGCATGTCTTTATCACCGTCTGAAGCGGCTTTATATGTTTAAAACACTGATCATCATAAAGGTGAGCGAATAAAAAACAAAACATCCCACGGACTGAAAGGGAACGGGTTGATTTGCCATGCATGCGCACTAGCGTAGCTCCCGCTCACTCTGTACTGCACATTAACTTGAGCTCATCGTATATTATTCAACTCAGCGATTAGTTGAAATAATGCCATGCTTGAGTTTCTCAGAGCAGATTTCACAGAGAATCACCGCTGTAAATATCCAGCCGAACTGAAGCTGTAAACTGCAGTGATTATGGGATTACAGCAAAGGACCTGATTGAAACCTCGTCTCATGATGCCTGAGTGAACTCTGTCATTGCCTGTGACTCCTACCGTTATAATCTTACACTTCAGGGCTATTTTAGTGAACTAAAACCAATAAAAATAATCCATACTTGAAATAGTTGAATAAAACAAGTTATTTGGATTTTTCTTCAGCAAGTTGAAAAGGCAACATTTGTCATTTCCATTTAGTTTAAAGTGTTTATATGTAGAATTCAGAATTCGTTCTTCATTTAAAGTAAAAGGTTGCAGTGATATACTGTTAAATAACAGAACAAATGAGAAAACAGCCGTTCAGAAAGCATCTGATCAAAGTGATGTTGCGTCGACATTAAAATTGCACTATTATAGAGTATATATGAGACTATCATTTGAATCAATCAATCTTCTGACACACTGACGTTACCGTACAGAACATGTTTACGACATCATCCTGAACATTGTATAAGCATTTGTTTCACGAGTCACAGAAACGTGAATGTCTCATCCGTTAATCATAACTTATGCTGAAATCAGTCAAACTGACATTTATAAAAACTTCATAGACAGAACTGACAAAAAAAATACTGGAACTAAAATGAAAATATTATCAAATGATAAAAAACACAGTATCGTGATACTTTAACACTTACAGTTCAGGGTTATTATAGTTAACTAAAACCATAAAACATTCACTTTAATCTACAGTAGTTTAACTTTATGTACTAAAATAACAAAAACGGACAATTTTATAAAAAAAATACACTAAAATGACAAAATGTAAAACCGAATTCACAATATTCATAAAAACTATTAAAGTATCTTAACGATACTAAATTAGCAGTTTTGCTTCTGATGCCATTAATGATTCTTTAAGTAATTTTGTAGGATAATGTATTGTTATTGTTTCTATCTACACATTTCTAGCGTATTATTTACACATAGATGATTAATTATGAGAGAACAAGTTTGTGTTGTGTTCAACAGTTGATGGTTTGAGCTGAAGCCGAGTGTCATGTGATGTGCAACACACACACACACACACACACACACACACACACACACAGACGAGCTGAAGAGTGTTAAAGATTCTTTATTTCAGCCACGTTCATCACCACGGGACACGACTGCAACATGGCGCTTTACTCAGTCAAGTTGCCTCACAATTGAATATATAATCTGCATAAAGAAAATCCATGAAATGACTGGAATGGGTTTGTGTGTCAGCGGGAAAACATGTCTTTCCCAGCCGACCTCGTCACATTCAAGAAAATAAACGTGGAATGTGTGTGTCACGTGACCATCCGGCGACAAAGTAGCGAAGACGACTGGTTTGTTTTTCTTTTATTAACGATGAATCTGCATTTCCCATTTTTCTCAACAGAATCTAAAAGAACATGTACATGACATTTAAAACATTCCATTAAACTCTAATAAAACCACAGAGAAAAAGAGAAACACGTCCTTTTATTTATTCATAGGTTGACTTGTCAAGGTCTCTACACACACACACGTGCCTCAGCGAGACTGCTAGTGATGCTTCGACAAAATGGACGATTTCTTCTTCCCCGACCCACAGATAACCCACAGACGGCGGAAAAGAGGGAGAAAGGAGCCATCGTTTCTGAGAGTGAGTGAGTGTGTGTGTGTGTGTGTGTGTGTGTGTGTGTGTGTGTGTGCGTGCTAGTGTGTGTACTAACCGTGTGAGAAAGGCAAGGCCTGTTTGAATGATCCTGTACACAGACACGTTTACTCCCGCTGCCGTAGGGCTCGTCTCGACGGGTGTGGACATGAACGCGCGCTCGTCTCGCCAGAACACACCGACTCTACAAGACGAACTTCCCGAGGAAGAAGCCGATGAAGATCGCGGCGATGACGACGAGCAGCGACGGGAGCGAGCGGGAGCCCGGCTCTTTACTCAGCATCGAGGAAGACTTCGAGACCGAGCTGTCGTACTGATTAGCCTTCCTCATCCTCAGCCCTTCGTCCTGCTCGAGACAACACACAGGTGCACACAGGTAAACACACAGGTACACACAGGTAAACACACAGGTACACACAGGTACACAGGTAAACACAAGTAAACACACACGCACAGGTAAACACACAGGTAAACACACAGGTACACACAGGTACACAGGTAAACACAAGTAAACACACACGCACAGGTAAACACACAGGTAAACACACAGGTACACAGGTAAACACAAGTAAACACACACGCACAGGTAAACACACAGGTACACACACAGGTACACACATACACAGGTAAACACACAGGTACACACACAGGTACACACATACACAGGTAAACACACAGGTACACACACACACAGGTACACACATACACAGGTAAACACACAGGTACACACACAGGTACACACATACACAGGTAAACACACACGCACAGGTTCACACAGGTAAACAAACAAGTAAACACACGCACACAGGTAAACACAGGTACACACACAGGTACACACATACACAGGTAAACACACACGCAAAGGTGCACACAGGTAAACACACAAGTGAACACACACATGTGCACACAAGTAAACACACACACAGGTGCACACAGGTAAACTCACACACAGGTGCACACAGGTAAACACACAAGTAAACACACACACACACACACACACACACAGGTAAACACACACGCACAGGTGCACACAGGTACACACACACACACACACACAGGTAAACACACAAGTAAACACACACACACACACACAGGTAAACACAAGTAAACACACAGGTGCACACAGGTAAACACACAAGTAAACACACACACAGGTAAACAAGTAAACACACACACACAGGTGCACACAGGTAAACACACACACACACACACACACACACACACACACACACAGGTAAACACACACACACACACACACAGGTAAACACACACAGGTGCACACAAGTAAACACACAGGTGCACACACGTAAACACACGCACAGGTGCACACAGGTAAACACACACACACACACACACACGCACAGGTGCACACAGGTAAACACACACACACACAAGTAAACACACACACACACACACACAGGTGCACACACAAGTAAACAAACACACATACACAGATGCACACAGGTAAACACACAAGTAAACACACACAGGTAAACACACATACACAGGTGCACACAGGTAAATACACAAGTAAACACACACACACACACACACACACGTAAACACACGCACACAGGTGCACACAGGTAAACACACACACACACACACACACACACGTAAACACACACACACACGCACACAGGTAAACACACAAGTAAACACACACACACACGCACAGGTGCACACAGGTAAACACACACACACACACACACACACACAAGTAAACACACACACACAGGTGCACACACAAGTAAACAAACACACACAGGTAAACACACATACACAGGTGCACACAGGTAAACACACAAGTAAACGCACACAAGTAAACACACACAGGTAAACACACACGTAAACACACACGCACAGGTGCACACAGGTAAACACAAGTAAACGCACACACACACACAGAGGTAATCACACACACACACACACACAGGTAAACACAAACAGGTAAACGCGCACACACACGTAAATAATACTGTGAATGCTGAATGATGATGATGTGTGTGTGAGATTGTTCCGCCTCCTAGTGTTCTCAGAGCAGAACTCCACCGACAGTGATAATCATCTGATGCGAACGAGTCCGAACTCAATGCATTTCTGCTGTCGTTCATCATTTTTAAAACATTTGTCATTTTATTCTTGAGGGTTTGAATGTTTTAAATTGAAAAATTTAAAACAAATATCAAGTGCAAAATAAATGATTATATTATACTTTTCAAATATTCATTTAATCTAAAATACAAATGTATTTTACAGCAGTAATTGCCTGTATTTCTGTTTTAAAGAGTTACATAATCAATAATGTGGACTAAGACGCTATTACAACTAAATCTTTTAATGTTAAATATATACATATTTTAAATATATTAATATTTCAAATAAATCAAAAATATATTTAAAAAAAAGAACATTTTCACTATAAAACATGTTTTTTTATTGGTAATGGGGTCTCAAATTTCATAAATAATAATAATTATGATTATTCTGATAATACTGTAAATGCTGAGTAATAATGATGTGTGAGATCGTTCCGCCATCTAGTGTTCACAGAACACACTGACCAGAACACCACTGAGCTTTCAATGTGTTAAATTGAAGAATTTAAGACAAATATCATATTGTAAATTTTAGAGTAAAATAAATGATTATATTATAATGATCAAATATTCATTTATTAGCAGTAATTGCCTATATTTCTGTCTTAAGAGTTAAATAATAATCATATAAAATTAGCTTAATAAAATGCCGGTGTGAATGTAATGTGGACAGACACTTTTACAACTAAAACAAAATATGTTTAATAGTGAAAAAGGGTGTTTAAAAGACGTTATATCGATTATAATCATATTTTAAATAGATATTATTGAAGTGTTTTATTTGAAGTATTAATATATTTTACAGTACAATCGTATTTTACAGCAGTAATTGCCTATATTTCTCTCTTAAGAGTTACATAATTATTATTACCATTTATAAAATTTGATTAGGTTCAGAAAATTAGGTTTAAAGGCACACTGTGGAACTTTTCAACCTTTTTAATAAATTACCAAAACCCATTGTGATGGTACATCGACTTACAATAGGTTGAATGACACGTCTGCCGTAGCCTGAAGGTGTCTGTCTCGCTTTTACTAGCACTCTGTAACTTCGGGTTTCGGGTAGGAACCCGAGCACAAAAAGAACTACAAAATTCGACCGCTTTACGGCATACGTCACTTCCCCCACCACCCCAACTTCCTCAAACTCTAACGTGAGAGCTCAACTCGCGTTTGATTGCCGGCGTCTGTATGTTGTCGTCATGGCTGAATCAACAGCTACTCGGAAGAAAGCAAAGATTTTGTCAGAGGAGACCAAAAAAAGAAAAAGGGAGAGTGATAAACTAAAAGCAAGGACGAGGATAAACATTGGTCAAGCGTTCCCTCGCTGGCGTGCGATAAAGGAGGATGAGGGATTCCCGACCGATGCTGACCTGGCCGTCATGCTTTTCGACTAGTAAGTTAAATATATTGCTTGCACAATATCTCTATTTTTTCAAATTTGTTTTCTGCCTGGCCATGTTACTGATTCTATATTGTCCTCCATTTAACTTAATGTAACAAGGAATGCTAGTAGAGCAAGTTAGCGAATTATCAATCTGGTAGCTAAATGTTAGTACAAATATATATTTTATAAATATTGGGAAAGGTTTACATTTAGCAGACACTTTATCCTCCGATTTTGAAACGAAACAGGGCTGCAACTTAACAACTAGCTACAGGCTTTGTTTAATTTGTATGCAATTCATCTGGTAGCATTAACGTTAGAAACGTTAGAAGAGTTAGTACACAAAGCTAACAGGCAAAGAAGTCAAGCCTTTATACTGAATAAAAGGTACACTTGTAATTTTATAACAAACTACCGATTCAATGACATGGCAAAACTTTAAATTATAGGCATACTTTTGTCATTGCACCTATTTTTTTTGTTTTTTTTTGCCTGTGACCTAGGCAGTGCTTTTATAGAATTTCTTTTTGTTTAGCTACGAACGCAAAGGACCAGCCACTTCCACACCATTTATATTATTAATCTTATATTTATATTATTATTTTGGTCAGTAGTGAATCGATTAACTTTCTCCAACATACAAATCAAATGCCGTCTGCACACATAAAGACACGGGAGGTTGACCGGTTGACTGTTTGTTGACTTTTGTGACAATGCTGCGGCGCTTGTGGCCTCTAGGGGCACTAGACGTGAAAATTACAGGTCGAGCGCACCCTAGTGGCCAAAGACTCCACAGTGTGCCTTTAAGTCAAAAATGTTAAAAAATATATATATTTTAAATATATTAAATATATTAAAAAATATAATATATTATTTCACAAACACTTAAAATATCAATTTTACAGTACAGTCGTATTTACAGCAGTAACTAACTCATAAATCTGAAGACAGAAATATAGGCAAATAATAATTATTATTAATAACATTTTTGTAACCTCTAAAAAAAGAGGTTTAATAGTGAAAAATGTCAACAACAAAAAAACATTTTAAATGTAATAAAATAAAAATATTTTCTATGAATCAAATCCAGAGAGAAAAGTGACGCTAGATAAATATGTATAAAGCATAATAAGCAAAAGCTTCAGCCTACACATTTTTCGGTTATTATGTATATTATGTATTTTTTCTTTACTATGGAAAATTATCTGTGAGGACTGAAATACATTTTTATTGAATTTAATATTTCAAATAAACACTTAAAATATTATAAGAAATATTTAATCAATTTTCTTGCATGTCATGTGACCATTAACCCAGAACAGCGAGCTGTGAACACACAAATGTGCTGCTACATTATTTAAATATTAATTGAAATATAAAAATCTTTTTATATAATATTTTAGCTCTAATATCGTAGACATAAACGTTTGTGAATCCCTGATTTAGATCATGATAGTGATGTCATGTGTGATTGGCTCAGTGTCAGCGGTCTCAAACGCAGCCTGTGTGTGTGTGTGTGTGTGTGTGTCGTGGTACCCTGAGTTGGCGGTTCTCGTCATGCAGTTTCCCCACTTCTGTCTGCAGTCTCTTGCACTCCTCCATGACCTTCCTCATCTCCGCGTCATCGGTGCTCCTGGATCCGGCCGGACCCTCGGCCTTCGACGCGCTCAGAGCCGACGACGCTTTGGAGGACTCCAGCTCGCTCTGATCACACACACACACACACACACGGTTTTGGTGCTAAATAGGAAAAGGATCTACCGCCTGCAGTCGATTTAGATATTCTAGGTATTATCAACTGGCCGGAGTTTAGAGATCGCAATAGACGTGAAGGACTATAATGCGTTAAGAGCTCGCTCAAGCACTGCAGAGCTAAACCATTTAGTGCTTTGTAGGTAATCAACAATATTTTAAAATTTATACGATGTTTAAAGGAGTCATAATGTAGTATTAACTTTGATACCCACGCTCTATTATAGTCATTTCATGCCCTTCTAAAAAAGAAAAATTGGAAAAAAACAAACACAGAGCTCGTTTGACCCTTATTTCTGAATGCGTTATTGAGCAAATGAGGGGCGTGTTGATTGGTGGCAGGAAGGAGGGGGCTTGACACCGCAGGTAACTTCAGCATATCATTCCCAATAGAGATCATGGCCGCGACCTACGGGATTCAACCGTATATGTTTGAGCCAGACTCTGAACCAGAGCTGGAAAGGGAAGATGAACAACAGTCAATGGAAGGTGTCTCTGATGTCTCAATGTCTCTGAATGGTAAAGATCATTTTTTTGACTGAGACATACATTAACATCAGTAACGAGCTAAAACGTTTTTTGCTATTTTCTCCCACATAAGTTTAGCTTTAATTTAATGTAGATTACATTAACGGAGATGTAGTCTACTTTATTTTCAGCTTACAGTGGTTATAGAGATTAACTTTTGCTATAATGTGTTGTTTTTGCCTTTTTTGACGTTGTGGTTTTTTAGATATTTAATAATTTTCATCTACAGACATGTAACGTTATGTTTTTCTTTGTTTATTATTTCTTGACTGTTTTTTAAATTGATCTATCCTTATCTATTATATAAAAAAGTGGAAAGATGTGGCTAGCATTCGTAGAGTCCATTCCCCGTGTTTACATCACATACATTAACCGCATTAGTAGTTAGCTGCTGTTTGTTACACTAAATATAGTAATAAAAACACAGTTTTACCGTTTCAAATTCAGGCAAGTCCCTGATTGTTGCAATGGCACCTTTTTCCAAACGTAGCTTCGATGCCAACTTCGCCTGATATTGCCCCAAATTTGTAAAAGATTCTTTTGTGAAGTGTTTAGCGCAGACACCTAACGTTGAGCAAGTTGAGATGGTTGTTGGAACAGCGTCATTAAAAATAAATTTCATCCACTTGTCCCTTGTAGTTTGGTCAGTTTTGGGTAAATAAAAAACATTAGAATGTGGATTATGAAAGTCAACCACAGAGTAACTCACGTGTGCACTACGTTTCTGCATCTTTCTTGACTGAATATGATGGGGAGAGGGTCAGGGCGGGCCTCCTCTGCGGTGTCCATATATGCTATATCCGGCTCCGTCTTGACGTCAAGTCGGGGGAGAAATTGAAATCTCGTATTTGAGACATCATCTACGAATCCACCAATAAGCTGGTGTGTGGTGGGCGTTCTGGCGCAATATGGCTGCCGTCGCATCATCCAGGTGGATGCTGCACATTGGTGGTGGTTGAGGAGATTCCCTCCTACCATATGTGAAGCGCTTTGAGGTCCCAGAAAAAGCGCTATATAAATGTAACGAATTATTATTATTATTATTTTGAGTGCGCGTGCACGTTGGCTAGTTTAAGAATCCTGGGGTAAACAAACGCTTCACTTTTGAATATCGGCATCCCGGCCAATGTATAATCGTTAGTCAATCATAACATACATTGATTCTCATGGAAAAGTGAAAATTGCACATTATGACTCCTTTAATAGGGAGCCAATGCAGTGTTGACAGAACCGGGCTAATATGGTCATATTTCCTGGTTCTGGTAAGAACTCGAGCTGCGGCGTTTTGAACTAGCTGTAGTTTATTTATTAAGCGTGCAGGGCAACCACCCAGTAGAGCATTACAATAATCTAGCCTTGAGGTCATGAACGCATGAACTAACTGTTCCGCATTCGTCAATGAGAGCATATGGCGTATTTTAGATATATTTTTAAGATGGAAGAATGCGAGAGATGTCTTATCGATCACAAGTTCAGTATGGCGTACCACAAGGCTCAGTACTAGGACCGTTGCTGTTCACTCTGTACATGCTACACACACACACTCTGTACATGCTAGATATCATTAGGAAGCATGACATTAGCTTTCACTGTTATGCTGATGATACTCAGCTGTATATCTCTTCACGCCCTGACGAAACTTACCAATTCACAAAATTAACGGAATGCATAGCTGATATAAAAAACTGGATGACTAGTAATTTCCTAGAACTTAATTCTGAAAAAAACAGAGACTCTAATTATTGGACAAAAAACTTCCTCACGTAATAACCCAGAATACGGTCTAACACTTGATGGCTGCTCTGTCAAGTCCTCGTCGGTTAGGAACCTGCGTGTGTGTGTGTGTGTGTGTGTGTGCTCTTTGATACCAACCTTTCATTTGAAAGTCACGAGAATAGTGTCTGTAAAACTGCATTTTTCCATCTTAAAAATATATCTAAATTCCTTCATATGTCAAACTCTAGAGACACACTGAACTGAATATCAGCTTCATCATAGTACGAGTGAACATGAATCTGTGAAGATGAAGAGCGCCGATAGTGACCGACGGACACACACACACTCACCATCTTCTCGCTGTCTGAGGGCATGTCGAACACACAGCGCAGTTTAGAGTCCATCAGGTCGTCCGGTTTGGCATCTTTCCACTGCAAACCACAAAACACAACGTCTAACATCAGGCGTTTCACAGGAAATGATGTCACAGTCAGATACGAGCAGATGAAAACACTGTTTCCAGGATTCAGAGGATGATTGACTTCTGGCTCCACGTTTATGATCAACAATCAACGTCACATCAAAGCTTACAGGTTACACTTTATTTTAAGGTGTCATTGTTACAGTGTAATTATACATTTAAGCACCGTGTAATAATAATTAACTACATGTACTATAGGGTTAGGGTGGGATTAGGGTTTGGTTGAGGGTTAGTTGCATGTAATTATGCATAATTCACTGTTATTACAATGGTAAGTACATGTGACATATGTGACAATGACACAGTAAAATAAAGTGTTACCAAATAACGTGTAACCAGATTATTAGTTGTGCTGTTTCTGCGTGCGGAGTGTGAGCAGGCCATGATGACGGAGAGAGAGAGAGAGAGATCTCACCATCGCCTCCAGGTCCGTCGCTCCGGACGGCGCGAAGATCGTCTGCACCATGAACTTGTGTTTGCTCTTCTCGTTCGGGTCGTAATCAAACGGTTGCAGCATCACTGAAGAGAAGAGGAGAATACATCAGCTTACACTGTGAGAGTGTGTGTGTGATGTATATCATCTCGCACACTCACACACACACACACTCTCTTGCACACACTATATTAAATACTTTAAGAGTCTCTGTTCACAGTCCTAAACACGATAAACAGTAAACACACTCAGCAAAATATCGTCTAATTAAAGAGAATCCCAGAGAACAGTGATGTATAATTGTGTAACTATCGCGAGCGTGTGTGTGTGTGTGACCTCTGACCTGAGATGGTGACGGTGGCGCCGGGGTCGATGAGGCCGCTGTTGGGCCGCACACAGTACCGGCGAGGCGCTGTGGTCTTCACTTTGAAACATACTCTTCTGTCGGACGGGTTCCTCAGCTTCAGGTTAGTGGTCACCACATCTGTGAAGGGTCCTGCACACACACACACACACACACACACACACAACAACAGATGTCACAAACAGGAATGTCAAACACAATCAAATACGTCACACGGGAATTCTGGGAATGTCAGTTTATGACTTTCCCCTGTAAATCAGGCAATAAGATGACTTGCTATTTAACTAAGAACTATTATGTATAGTAAGTGAATTCACGGTTACCAGGTTTTTACTGTAGCATTTACACGGTTAAAATTACAATAATTCTTACAGTGCAGAGCAGGTTTTCTGGGACGATAATAATGAGTATATTTGTGAATATTAATGGTGAATCGCATGTAATGAAGCTTCGTCTGCAAGGCTCACATGTCGTCAGACGGGTTGGTTTGTTCAAGTCATTCATTAATAATGCAAAAACCCTTTCCTATCCTTACGGCACAAACACTGTCCTGAAGAATCAAACATTTTCCATCAGGACTCAATGCATAAAGATGGATTCATATAATCTATTAAACTGAATCAAACACTTGAATTTAATGAGCTATTAATGCAGTATGACCCTTCAAACACTATATTTCCACAACTATCATATTTACACTGTGAAGCTCTTCTATTAAGCTTTTAATGCAGCTCAGATGTGGCATAAATGCATATTCACAGTGATTTTAATTGAGTACTTTTTACTAATGGCGAAGAGCAGGTATAAGTCTGGCTTTTATACAGCATTACATCTTTACACACAATTTTGAGCCTCAAATCAGTCTAACAACACGTTTAACCTTTAACCAAGCTTCAGACCGTGCAGTATTGATCACATTGGTCTCAACTGATAATCAAAACTGCCTTCAAACCGCGTTTGATCTGATCGAGCAGCAAAAATGACAGATCAGATTCATTCAAGATCTGAATCTTTATTCTGTTGTTAGCACTGAGGCTAACTGTGACAGCTCACTGAACACACTAACGAGTGAACGAGCCCTTTAAAGAGCAAAACACGTCTTACACAGAGAGCGGATAAAATCACTTATATGCGTTTTCCCCCAGAGGCCTGCAGATCCCCGGGCGTCGCGTGAAATTGCAGCCGAGGGAGTGATGCAGGCACGCGGGCGCGCGCGAACAGGCCTCCGCGAGCCGGTTCGGTATCAACAGCCGGTTATTCGTGATTAAACCGTTTTACCTTTGAAACGGAGGTCGCTCGACGGGTCGAGGATCAGAATCTGCTCCAGTTTGGACATGACAGCCGTTAAACGACACACACACACTCGCGTGCTGCTCAAGAGCCCCGGCCACGACGCGCGCGCGCGCACACTCACGATCACATACACACACACACAACCGCGCGCGGCTCGAGCACAGTGGAGGCGGCAGGCCGGCTGCGCGCACGGCGGGACACGTCACACAGGTGAACAGAGGGGAAACTGTTGTAGTTGTTTTTAGATATATATCCTAACAGCTGTGATCCTATTTCCACATATGTCTATTTAATTAAAAGACAAAGACGCGGGTCATCAGATTCACTTCAGCAGCTGTGGTCGCAGTGCGCATGCGCGGTGACTGATGACCCTTGGGGTTACACGTCATTCTCGACAACAAATGCATAAAAGCCATAAAAGCCTATGATAAAAGCACAGAAACTGGTTGAACTGGTAAAGTGTGCGCGTGCGTGTGTGCGTGTGCGTGTGTGTGAGTAGCCTTCTGCCACGCCGCATATTTAAAAAAAAAATATATATATAATACACCATGTGCAACAAATAAACGTATCACTTTTAGACTCCAATAAAAAAATATAAAAAATTAAAATAAATGAAATACAAAAAAAAAATTCTTTAACCAAAATGATGTCATTCCAAGGCTTCCCAATAAGTTTATATTATTCGAGAGAATGGTTATACTAATGTATTTTAATCGTATTACTTCCTGTATATTACTGTAGTTCTGATTCTGAATGTACTTTTTTCTTACTGTCGTGCTTTATTGAAATTCAATTAAAATATATATATTAAAAATAATGAAGTGGCTTAAAATTGTGTAACCTATAAATAAACAAATAAGTAAATAAATACGAATAACTATCAATAGAGCGAGTTCTGGTATTCGTCACTGCGCGTGCGTTCAGTAGTATCCGTGCGTGCGCGTTCTAGAGGCTGCGCTCGGTGCGTGCGTGATAAAGGATCAATGCGCGGGCCCGGGGGTAGTGCTCGAGTGGAGTTCAGAGGCGCGTGTTTGTGTGTTTTTGTGTAGTTTTGTGTAGTTTGTGTAGTTTGTGTTGCTGCGCTTGTTGGCCATCAGCACAGAAGCGGGTTAAATGTAGAAGCGGCGCACGATGGCGGGTGTGTAGAGCTGAACACACACACACACACACACACACACACACACACACACACACACACACACACACATACACATACACATACACATACACATACACATTCACTGATCGTGTTGTGTGTTTCAGATCTCTCTCTGCTGCAAGACTCGCAGGAGGACACGGACGGATGTGAGTTTCATCTCTGTGTGTGTGTGTGTGTGTGTGTGTGTATATAGCGTTAGCATGTTGTCAACTTTACGTTTTAACGTGATTCATAAACAGCAGGTCACGTGACCCGCGCAAACCCGCTGCCATCAGACTGTGTGTGTGAGTGAGTGAGAAAGAGAGAGAGAGAGAGAGATACTGTGGTAATTCGAGATGTGTGTATGTATATACACGCTAAATAATAACACTTGACGTAAACACACCTTTAAAGAACGTCTCGTGCGCAGTCGCGGTAATACCAGGGTAAAAGCATGGCTTTCTGATGGCCATGCGCTGGACAGGGTTTGGGGTTTGACGATAATACAATCAATGATGCAAACATCATCAAATATGAGACATTCAATTTCAGCTAATAGAAGACAGTGCCATTATTCAGCTCAAGTCAAACATCTGATTGTGTTATAAGTATTATTTTAACCCTGTCATTTATATACATCATTTAATTAGACTCGTCACGTCATCAAATAGTTATAAATTGAACAAAATCCTCAAGTTTTCCTAATCCTCAATATTACAACACATCAATAAATCCAATATTATCCACATTCCCATCACACCACGTCACATAACGCAGCTCTAATCTGAGGCATTGAGATATTATAACATCATGATTGTCTGAAACAATTTGAGTTATGAAAACATTTGACTGAGAAGTTTAGGATCCATAGGATCATCACTGACGTTGATGAAGCTGGAGTCGCAGAGGACTGTGTGTGTGTGTGTGTGTGTGTGTGTGTGTGTGTGTGTGTGTCTCACGCTGTCTCTGCATGTGTCCAGTCGGTGTGGACTGTGTGTGTGTGTGTGTCTCACGCTGTCCCTGCATGTCTCCGGTCGGTGTGGACTGTGTGTGTGTGTCCAGTCGGTGTGGACTGTGTGTGTGTGTGTCTCACGCGGTCCCTGCATGTGTCCAGTCGGTGTGGACTGTGTGTGTGTGTCCAGTCGGTGTGGACTGTGTGTGTGTGTCCAGTCGGTGTGGACTGTGTGTGTGTGTGTGTGTGTGTCTCACGCGGTCCCTGCATGTGTCCAGTCGGTGTGGACTGTGTGTGTGTGTCCAGTCGGTGTGGACTGTGTGTGTGTGTCCAGTCGGTGTGGACTGTGTGTGTGTGTGTGTGTGTGTCTCACGCGGTCCCTGCATGTGTCCAGTCGGTGTGGACTGTGTGTGTGTGTCCAGTCGGTGTGGACTGTGTGTGTGTGTCCAGTCGGTGTGGACTGTGTGTGTGTGTGTGTGTGTGTCTCACGCGGTCCCTGCATGTGTCCAGTCGGTGTGGACTGTGTGTGTGTGTCCAGTCGGTGTGGACTGTGTGTGTGTGTCCAGTCGGTGTGGACTGTGTGTGTGTGTGTGTGTGTGTCTCACGCGGTCCCTGCATGTGTCCAGTCGGTGTGGACTGTGTGTGTGTGTCCAGTCGGTGTGGACTGTGTGTGTGTGTCCAGTCGGTGTGTGTGTGTGTCCAGTCGGTGTGGACTGTGTGTGTGTGTCCAGTCGGTGTGGACTGTGTGTGTGTGTCCAGTCGGTGTGGACTGTGTGTGTGTGTCCAGTCGGTGTGTATGGATACAGCTCAGAGTCTGACGCCAGTATTGTCCCTTCAGTGCTGGACTTCGTGTCTCAGGATGAGATGTTGACTCCGATGGGCCGACTCGACAAGTACATCAGCAGCGAGAACGTCTTCAACAGGTGAACACACATCATATGTCTATTTTCTGGGATTTACTGAGACTCCTAAAGTGTTTTTAATATTTAATATTCTTCATATTCTGTGTGTTCGTCAGACCTTTTATAAGGGCAATTTTTTTCTTACCCAATTAAATATAGCCTATGCATAATTTATTATGTGAAATCATTACATTTAATACCAATCAAATTAAACTTAAAACGTTGATATATGAAATGTTTTTGATATTAAATGTGAAACTAAAACCACCGGGTCGTGGCGGCAAGTCGCTGTTAATGAGCGATTCGTTGAAACAGCTAAACAAAGAAAACAAAATAAGTGCCAGGGTGACAAAAAAACAAGAACACTGCAAAGCATTTATACATTAAGAGGACAGAAATGATGAATATAGAGATACAGTTTTCATTGCTTTGGGATTAACAGAGATTTGGATAGTTCCCATGTTCTTTTCTAGATCATCTTTGAATAGAGAAAAGAGGTTTAGAGCTATGTGAAATTTAGCTTGTAGGAAACACAAATTAATTCTGTAATATTGTCTTTTCTCTTTTGAGTAGTCAAACAATCCAAAGAAAACATTTTTAAAACTAAAAGAGTCACTTACAAAATAATATGTTGACTGTCATTGAATCATTCATTCAACTGATTCATTCAGAAATTAATAATTTGACTGCCTTAATGAGTGAGTCATTGAATCATTCATTCAACTGATTAATTCAGAAACTAATCATTTGACTGTCTTAATGAGCGAGTCATTGAATCATTCATTCAACTGATTCATTCAGAAACGAATCATTGACTGTCTTAATGAGTGAGTCATTGAATCATTCATTCAACTGATTCATTCAGAAACGAGTCAGTGACTGTCTTAATGAGTGAGTCATTGAATCAGTCATTCAACTGATTCATTCAGAAACTAATCATTTGACTGTCTTAATGAGTGAGTCATTGAATCAGTCATTAAACTGATTCATTCAGAAACGAATCATTTGACTGTCTTAATGAGTGAGTCATTGAATCAGTCATTCAACTGATTCATTCAGAAACTAATCATTTGACTGTCTTAATAAGTGCGTCATTGAATCAGTCATTAAACTGATTCATTCAGAAACTAATCATTTGACTGTCTTAATGAGTGAGTCATTGAATCATTGTAGCGTTGTGACGTTGATCTGGTGTGTTTCAGGCAGATGGTGGCCCGCAGTCTTCTGGACACACTCCGGGCCATCAGCGAGGATGAGCGCGAGTGTGTGTCCGTGTTGGAGAGGATCGACAGACTCGCAGACGACTCCGGTGCGCAGTTGATTCACTGATTCACTTAAAGGGAATCGGGGTCAAAAATAACTCCTGCATTATTAGCTGAAGCACACATGCATATTACAGTATTGCTCATGTACTCTACCAGACAAACGTTTTGGATCGGTACAAATTTTAATGTTTTTAAAAAGTCTCTTCTGCTCACCAAGGCTTTGTTTATTTGATTATAAATACAAAAAAAAACAGTAATATTGTGAAATATTATTCCAGTGTAAATCATATGTTTTCTATGTGAATATAAAATAAAGTGTAGTTTATTCCTGTGATCAAAGCTGAATGTTCAGCATCATTACTCCAGTCTTCAGTGTCACATGATCCTTCAGAAATCACTCTTATATGAGGATCTGATGCTCAAGAAACATTTAAGATGTAACATAAAGATCTTCTAGTCATTGATTAGCATATTCTGTCATGATAATCTATAAATCGTGTTCCGAGGGGCGGGGTTTATGTAAATCCTAGGGTTGGTGATGTCACTAACCCGAGAGGAAGCTCGTGTAGTTCTATCAGCCGTTTGTTGTAGTCCTTAAAAAGCAATTTCTTTAAAAGCAAATATCTCCCTTTGCTTTGAACTTTGAGCGTCATAACTTTGCAGATGTTGTTAATGCCCTAAACAGCAACATTACACACTAACTACAGCTAGAAAAGTGAAATCATAATTAACCGCACCTTTAATCAAATAAATGCAGCCTTGGTGAGCAGAAGAGGCTTCTTTTAAAAACATTCTTATCGATCCAACACTTTGGACTGGTAGAGTATATTCAGGTCTTCTGTGCTTCACGAATATATTTTTAATGAATGCCGTTTGCCCCTTAGAGCCGACGGTTCGAGCGGAGCTCATGGAGCAAATCCCACACATCGCCATCTTCTGCCAGGAGAATCGGCCCTCCATTCCCTTCGCCTTCTCCAAGTTCCTCTTGCCCATCGTGGTCCGATACCTGGCCGACCAGAACAACCTGGTGAGTGCGAGTCTCTGCTGCTCGAGGCTCCTCTGGGCAGCTGGTCATGTGACGCGTTTCCTGGTCATTTGACGCGTTTCCTGGTCATGTGACGAGTTTCCAGGACTGGGTTCAGCCCCTTTTTTCCAAGCAGAAACGGTTGTGCGTTGAACACCCTGTTCTGATGACGCAAGAGTTGCAACCAATGTTCCCTCTAATTTTTTTTCTTGCTGAGCAAAACTTTTTTCTATTGGCCGGACATTTTTCGCCACCTGAGCAAAAATATTCTTTATACCTGACGTGTACAGCATACGTAGAAACGCAATGGTTTCAACATTCAGTTGTTAGTTTTAACTTGAATGTGCCATTTCTATTTTATTTCACCCTTGATGTAACTTATTGGTATTAAATAATATTTTTGAAAAACAAGCTTCTTAACAAATTAAGTCGTCACTAAATGAAGCACATTTTAGGTTACATGATATTTGTTTTACAGTGCTGTTAACTGTACAGTCTTTACCAAGAAATCCTATGAAAAATAACGTAGAAAATCTTCTGCAGGACAGTTCAATTCTTTACAATGATAGAATATAGTATGAAAGAAAAGTAAGCTGTTACACTGAGATGGTTTGGGAAAACCATAAAGTGTTTTTGTACAGTCAATTAATTGTGTACAGGAAGCATTAAACCATCAAAGTTAAATGATTGTTTATTGCTTATGAATTTCCAATATTTTCTTTAGCAGGGGGTTTCAAACTTTTTAATGGCAATGAGCGCTAAACAATACCCTTGTGAGATTCTTTATTTAGGATTATAATATAATCAAATATAGGCCTAATATAATATAAAAAAATGAATAGAAGTATTTGAAGTGATATAATATAGTTTAAATGCTTCAATTTGTTTACATATTATAATAATATAATATGAAAACAAACTGAAGCATTTAAATAGATCTAATAGCTAAATATTCTCTTTTATAATCTAACCATCCCTGAAACTCCCACACACACAAACACATCTATTTAAACTAATGATGTATTTTGAGTTTGCACGCGGGTGTGTGTGATTGTTACCGTTCTGTGTCCATCAACCGTTATTTCCACCACTTTAATCAAACCACTCTTCGTTAAAACATTATGATGTGATTTTATTTCACATGTCTTTGCGTTTCTCGTTGCCTCTCGTATTGAGCTATTTGTTCCGCACACACACTCACTGCCAAACACACGCGCTCACATCATTCTCTTTCTATGAGACCTGTAAACTGCATTCACCAGTTTTCACTCTATAGCGGTTGACCAGAGCACTGAAACTATTTCTCACTCAATCAAATGGATTTCCCCACACATTTCGCGTCAGTCCTCTGCGTGGCATTATATTCTTTTTTGTGCGGCCGCCGCTTCAGAAGTGCGCGGCGGAGGCTTCAGAAGTGCGCGGCGGAGGCTTCAGAAGTGCGCGGCGGAGGCTTCAGAAGTGCGCGGCGGAGGCATCAGAAGTGCGCGGCGGAGGCATCAGAAGTGCGCGGCGGAGGCATCAGAAGTGCGCGGCGGAGGCTTCAGAAGTGCGCGGCGGAGGCATCAGAAGTGCGCGGCGGAGGCATCAGAAGTGCGCGGCGGAGGCTTCAGAAGTGCGCGGCGGAGGCATCAGAAGTGCGCGGCGGAGGCATCAGAAGTGCGCGGCGGAGGCTTCAGAAGTGCGCGGCGGAGGCTTCAGAAGTGCGCGGCGGAGGCATCAGAAGTGCGCGGCGGAGGCTTCAGAAGTGCGCGGCGGAGGCTTCAGAAGTGCGCGGCGGAGGCTTCAGAAGTGCGCGGCGGAGGCTTCAGAAGTGCGCGGCGGAGGCTTCAGAAGTGCGCGGCGGAGGCTTCAGAAGTGCGCGGCGGAGGCTTCAGAAGTGCGCGGCGGAGGCTTCAGAAGTGCGCGGCGGAGGCTTCAGAAGTGCGCGGCGGAGGCTTCAGAAGTGCGGCGGAGGCTTCAGAAGTGCGCGGCGGAGGCATCAGAAGTGCGCGGCGGAGGCTTCAGAAGTGCGCGGCGGAGGCTTCAGAAGTGCGCGGCGGAGGCTTCAGAAGTGCGCGGCGGAGGCATCAGAAGTGCGCGGCGGAGGCTTCAGAAGTGCGCGGCGGAGGCATCAGAAGTGCGCGGCGGAGGCTTCCGAAGTGCGCGGCGGAGGCTTCCGAAGTGCGCGGCGGAGGCTTCCGAAGTGCGCGGCGGAGGCATCGGAAGTGCGCGGCGGAGGCATCGGAAGTGCGCGGCGGAGGCATCGGAAGTGCGCGGCGGAGGCTTCGGAAGTGCGCGGCGGAGGCTTCGGAAGTGCGCGGCGGAGGCTTCGGAAGTGCGCGGCGGAGGCATCGGAAGTGCGCGGCGGAGGCTTCGGAAGTGCGCGGCGGAGGCTTCGGAAGTGCGCGGCGGAGGCTTCGGAAGTGCGCGGCGGAGGCATCGGAAGTGCGCGGCGGAGGCTTCGGAAGTGCGCGGCGGAGGCTTCGGAAGTGCGCGGCGGAGGCTTCGGAAGTGCGCGGCGGAGGCTTCGGAAGTGCGCGGCGGAGGCTTCGGAAGTGCGCGGCGGAGGCTTCAGAAGTGCGCGGCGGAGGCTTCAGAAGTGCGCGGCGGAGGCTTCAGAAGTGCGCGGCGGAGGCTTCAGAAGTGCGCGGCGGAGGCTTCAGAAGTGCGCGGCGGAGGCTTCAGAAGTGCGCGGCGGAGGCTTCAGAAGTGCGCGGCGGAGGCTTCAGAAGTGCGCGGCGGAGGCTTCAGAAGTGCGCGGCGGAGGCTTCAGAAGTGCGCGGCGGAGGCTTCAGAAGTGCGCGGCGGAGGCTTCAGAAGTGCGCGGCGGAGGCTTCAGAAGTGCGCGGCGGAGGCTTCAGAAGTGCGCGGCGGAGGCTTCAGAAGTGCGCGGCGGAGGCTTCAGAAGTGCGCGGCGGAGGCTTCAGAAGTGCGCGGCGGAGGCTTCAGAAGTGCGCGGCGGAGGCTTCAGAAGTGCGCGGCGGAGGCTTCAGAAGTGCGGCGGAGGCTTCAGAAGTGCGCGGCGGAGGCTTCAGAAGTGCGCGGCGGAGGCTTCAGAAGTGCGCGGCGGAGGCTTCAGAAGTGCGCGGCGGAGGCTTCAGAAGTGCGCGGCGGAGGCTTCAGAAGTGCGGCGGAGGCTTCAGAAGTGCGGCGGAGGCTTCAGAAGTGCGCGGCGGAGGCTTCAGAAGTACGGCGGAGGCTTCAGAAGTGCGCGGCGGAGGCTTCAGAAGTGCGCGGCGGAGGCTTCAGAAGTGCGCGGCGGAGGCTTCAGAAGTGCGCGGCGGAGGCATCAGAAGTGCGCGGCGGAGGCTTCAGAAGTGCGCGGCGGAGGCTTCAGAAGTGCGCGGCGGAGGCTTCAGAAGTGCGCGGCGGAGGCTTCAGAAGTGCGCGGCGGAGGCTTCAGCACGCAGCTTAGAGGGAACATTGGTTGCAACTACGGCAGCTGAGAAGGCCATCCTTTGTGTTCTTTGTGTAGAATTTTCGGATGAAATCGGTATATTAATACGCGTTTAATACTGTAAAACACACTGGATGTTTCAGTCACTGCACTTGCCGTCCAGCATAACAGAGAACATCCCAATCGAGTGGAGCGAACTGTGTGGTCCAACGTTTTCCTCGCATTTCAGAATGAAAAGACAATCATTTCATGTGAAGGATAATCCACTTCTGACCTCCGAGACTGTTATGATCTATATGACCGTATTATTTTTATTGTGAGTATTAGGCTTATCGTTATTGCTCATCACTGTTGAAATGCTATATTTTTACTATAAAACTCTTAAGACAAACATGTCTTCTAAATATCTTCTATGGTTGCGTATACCGATCTGCAGGACACGTGTGTAAAGACTGGGACCCGTTGTGCGAGTGTCTTTAACACCGCGTGTTTATAGTCATGTTGCTGCTGATTGGGCATTTTTGACACACACACCAAACA
Source organism: Tiaroga cobitis (assembly GCA_030578255.1). Classification (NCBI taxonomy): domain Eukaryota; kingdom Metazoa; phylum Chordata; class Actinopteri; order Cypriniformes; family Leuciscidae; genus Tiaroga; species Tiaroga cobitis. The sequence continues at coordinate 45,292,792 of CM060605.1, read as the reverse complement.
AGAGAAAACACAGTTTCTCAAACCCATTGCACACGTTACATGTCGTTCAACCCGGAAGTCGTAGCAAAACGTTGCGCACCGGTTTGACCTTGAACGTGCCCCAGGTCATGTGACGTGTTTCCTGGTCATGTGACGCGTTTCCTGGTCGTGATGTTTCCTTTCCTGGTCGTGATGTTTCCTTTCCTGGTCATGATGTTTCCTTTCCTGGTCATGTGACATGTTTCCTGGTCATGTGACGTGTTTTCTGGTCATGTGACGTGTTTCCTGGTCATGTGACGTGTTTCCTGGTCGTGATGTTTCCTTTCCTGGTCGTGATGTTTCCTTTCCTGGTCATGATGTTTCCTTTCCTGGTCATGTGACATGTTTCCTGGTCATGTGACGTGTTTTCTGGTCATGTGACGTGTTTCCTGGTCATGTGACGTGTTTCCTGATCATGTGACGTGTTTCCTGGTTCAGGTCCGTAAGACGAGTCAGGCGGCGCTGCTGGTTCTGCTGGAGCAGGAGCTCATCGAGCGAGGAGACGTGGAGAGTCTGGTGTGTCCCGTTCTGGTGGACCTCACCGCTCCTGACAGCAACGACGACGTGAAGACCGAAGCCATGGCGGTGAGAATCTGTGTGCTAAAGTCACTCGCTGAAGAACACACTCAAACTGTCCTAACCTGAGCCTGTCGCGACTAATCGCCGGACCGTGTTGATCTAATTGCAATTATTTGAGATAACTGTTATATAATGCATCACATAGATATAAATTTTCACAGCAATAAAGTAAAACTAAAGTAAAAATGTGGGCATATTTTATTATATTTTTTTTATTTTATATTATAACTAATTGTATAAATATACATTTTCACAGCATTAAAGTAAATAGTATGGGTCTATTTTTAAGTGTTTTTTTTTATATTAGAATTATATAAATATACATTTTCATAACATTAAAGTAAGTCATATGGGCCTATTTCATTATCATTTTTATTATGATATCATATAAGTATATAAATATTAACAAAGGATTAAAATTGATACTATGAGCCTAATTTATTAAAATTTGTATTATCCTATAATTATATAAATGTAAATTTTCAAATCATTAAAATAGATTATATGAGCCTAATTTATTATTTTTTATTATCTAATTATATAAATATACATTTTCATAACATTAAAGTAATCCATGAGCCTATTTTATTATCCTTTTTATTATGATATCATATTATAATTATATTAATATTGATTTTCACAGCATTAAAGTAAGTCTCATGGGCCTATTTTAAAATCTTATATTACAAGTAAAAAAATAACTTCTGAGGCGTACACTGTAAGTGTCGATCGAAGCAGAGTGAAGTCGTGACAGGACTTGTTTCTGATGTTTTCTCAGATCATCTGTAAAATGGCGCCGATGGTGGGCAAGGACATCACGGAGCGGCTGTTCCTGCCGCGCTTCTGCGAGATGTGCTGCGACTGCAGGATGTTCCACGTGCGCAAGGTGTGTGTGTGTGTGATTCTGACCGGCTCGTGTTCGGGAGTCGAGAGCACGATGGCTGATCAGAGGTGTGTGTGTGTGTTTGACAGGTGTGTGCGGCGAACTTCGGGGACATCTGCAGTGTTGTTGGAGGAGAGGCAACAGAGGAAGTGCTGGTATGATACACACAGGGGCAATAGCAACTTTATTTATATATATATATATATATATATATATATATATATATATATATATATATATATATATTTATATCACAATTAAGGCGAGACACTACAGGCTCGCATCAGAAATGAGTCCTGTCACGATATAATAATGCTTTATTCGACACTTACAGTGTACAGGTGAAACTCGAAAACTTAGAATATGGTGCAAAAGTTCATTTATTTCAGTAATTCAACTTAAAAGGTGAAACTAATATATTATATAGACTCATTACATGCAAAGTGAGATTTTTCAAGCCTTTATTTGTTATAATTGTGATGATTATGGATTACAGCTTATGAAAACCTTTTCACAATATTCTAATTTTGACTTTGGGGTTTTCATAAGCTGTAAGCCATAATCATCACAATTATAACAAATAAAGGCTTGAAATATCTCACTTTGCATGTAATGAGTCTATATAATATATTAGTTTCACCTTTTAAGTTGAATTACTGAAATAAATGAACTTTTGCACGATATTCTAAGTTTTCGAGCTTCACCTGTATGCCTAATAAGTTATTTTTTAAGTTATACTGTTTTTTCACGCATCTGTCAATTTTGAGAGAAGGGCTTTCTGGCTTCTCCTAAAGTGTTTTTTCCGACTAGTGGACAGAAAACACCCAAAATACACGTTTAACTGTATCTTGTAGAGCACTTTATATAATCGCATCTGTAGATTTCAAGTACAGTATTTCTCTTTAAAGGCCGTTTGCTCAAAATTAGTTTTTCCTCCTACACTGAAATCTACACTTCACTAACACTTACACACCAAACTTTACAGTTTTATTCTTATCTATATTATGAAGTTTTAAAAAAAAATTATAAATATTTTTACACAAGTCAAGTCACCTTTATTTATACAGCGCTTTAACTATATAGAGTTTCACAGCAGCTTTACAGTGATGACAGGAGATTACAGTAACAGAGAGTGTTTAGGCTTTACAGCAGCTCTAGAATAAAGTTATTGTCCAGATAAAGTTAGTTTTAGAAGAGAAGGTGTTCGTATTAATGGAAAAAGATGCGTCTTCAGGACAGTTTTGATCAGATTTTATTGAGGAGGATTTAAAAAACGCTCAAAATCAGACTTTATACATTTATGCATTTTTAGCAGACGCTTTTATCCAAACCGACGTACATTAAATACATTCTTATCAGTTGCTTTCCCTGGGAATCGAACCCATGACCTTGCCGTTGCAAGCGTCAACGCTCTACCGTTTGAGCTACAGGGAAGCCTTTATAAATGTTGTGATGTTATCAGCTCTGTGATTGGTGGTGTGTTGCTGGTTTCCTGTGGTGTGATGCGTCTTCCTGTGGTTCCTCTCTCCCGACCCGGTCCAGCTGCCCCGGTTCTTCCAGCTCTGCTCGGATAACGTGTGGGGCGTGAGGAAGGCCTGCGCCGAATGCTTCATGACCGTGTCCTCGGCCACGTCTCCAGAAGTGCGGCGGACCAAACTCTCCTCTCTGTTCATCAGTCTGATCAGCGACCCCTCGCGCTGGGTACGACACACCTTACCCCACTCACCTAATCTGCTACGTGTTAGAGGAGGAGTTCACTTCAGAATTAAAAATCTCCTGATGATTTACTCTCCCACACGTCATCCAAGATGTGCACGTCTTTCTTTCTTCAGTCGAAAAGTAATTAAGGATTAGAAATTAGGATGTTTCTCCATATAGTGACTTCAATGGGGTCCAACGGGTCGAAGGTCCAGATGTGAGTTTCAGTGCAGCTTCAAAGTCTCGACACGATCCAGCCGAGGAATAAGAGTCTGATCTAGACAAACCAGCCGACATTTATAACACAATACACATTTATATACTTTTAACCACTAATGCTGGTCTTGCACGTTGAAAGGTCAAGCGTGACGTAGGCGCAAGAACAGATCCAGTGTTTATAAAGCCAACGTGCAAAGACTGAGTCAAACTGTCAGAAAGCACACCGGTGAACACACACACCGGTGAACACACACACACACACACCGGTACACACACACCAGTGAACACACACACACCAGTGAACACACACACACCAGTGAACACACACACACCAGTGAACACACACACACCGGTGAACACACACACCGGTGAACACACACACACACCGGTGAACACACACACACACACACACACACACCGGTGAACACACACACACACACACCGGTGAACACACACACACACACACACCAGTGAACACACACACACACACACACCAGTGAACACACACACACACACACACACACACACACACACACACCGGTGAACACACACACACCGGTGAACACACACACACACACACCGGTGAACACACACACACACACACCGGTGAACACACACACACACACACCGGTGAACACACACACACACACACACACCAGTGAACACACACACACCGGTGAACACACACACACCGGTGAACACACACACACACACACACACACCGGTGAACACACACACACACCGGTGAACACACACAGACACACACACACCGGTGAACACACACACACCAACACCTGATGACCAACACACACACACACACACATCTGAGCTCCTGTCAGACAACACACAGGTGAACTCCAAATATGAGTTTCGGTCAATACGATCGAATACTGAAAAACGCATACGAACATTTCGGACTCAGTGTGCAAGGACCGGAAGTCAAACGCCCTTTACAAAAATAAATAAAAGGCAAAACAACGATGTCGGACGATTTTGAAGTTTGAGGAAAAAATTAGAAAAAATTCGCCCTACACTACATTTCTGAACCGGAACACGCTTGACCTTTCAACGTGATTACGTAATGAGTGAAGTCATGGACGTGCAAGACCAGCATTAGTGGTTAAAAGTATATAAATGTGGATTGTGTTATAAATGTCGGCTGGTTTGTCTAGATCAGACTCTTATTCCTCGGCTGGATCGTGTCGAGACTTTGAAGCTGCACTGAAACTCACATCTGGACCTTCGACCCGTTGGACCCCATTGAAGACACTATATGGAGAAACATCCTAATTTATAATCCTTAATTACTTTTCGACTGAAGAGAGAAAGACGTGAACATCTTTGATAACGTGCGGGAGAGTAAATGATCGGGAAGTTAGTCCTGAAGCGAACTACTCCTCTGATGAGCGTGTCTTCGGTCTCCAGGTGCGTCAGGCCGCGTTTCAGTCGCTGGGTCAGTTCATCTCCACGTTCGCGAGTCCCAGCGGTCACGCGGGTCAGTACTTCAGAGACGAGGGACACTGGAGCGAGACGCAAACACACAGGTGAGAGACGACCGATGAAGAGCTGAGCCCTCAGAACCGGATAGCACTTTTGAGGATGTGTTTTCTGTCTGGTTAGGCTTTTTTTTTAATATTCTGTAAAATTTTTACTACCCCGATGTGCTTTTTCGGTTACACTTTATTTGGTAACACTTAATATTACATTGTCCTTGTTACATGTTATTATGCATAATTACATGCAACTAACCCTCAACCAAACCCTATAGTAAGTACATGTAGTTAATTATTATTACACAGTGCTTAAATATATAATTACACTGTAACAAGGACACCTTAAAATAAAGTGTAACCCATCATTTTAAGGTGTCATTGTTACAGTGTAATTATAGATTTAAGCACTGTGTAATAATAATTAACTACATGCACTATAGGGTTAGGGTTTGGTTGAGGGTTAGTTGCATGTAATTATGCATAATTTACTGTTAATACTACATGTAACATGTAACAAGGACACTGTAAAATAAAGTGTTACCCTTTTTTCCTTTCAGGCGTATTTGTTAGGATGTGTTTTATTTGTTTGCATTTTAAAAAAAAAGTGTAATTACAAATAATCGACTGTTAAAATGCCAAATAAAAAGATTTAAACACAATGAATAGCTGAGAAACGAACCTCAGTGCTGGGCGGTATCCCGCTTCATACCGAATACCCGTGTTTATTTTTGTTATGATATTAATTTTTAATAAACCGCACCGCAATACCAGCGGCGTTGGGAACGCGACCCTGTTACCGCTTTTCCACCAAAGCATTTTGAGAGCCGGTTCGGAGCCGGTGCCTACTCGTGTTTCGACAGCCAAAGAACCGGTTCTCGGCCAGGAAAACTGGTTCCAAAGCGGCACCAACTCTTTGCTGGACTTGAAGCGTTCTTTTACCACGTCAGGCTAAGACGTATGGCGACGTACACAGTGACGTAACGCCGTCGTTCGCTGGGCTCTCTAGTCAGTGGAAAAACAAACCGGTTCTGAGAAGGTTCGCAAGTGGAACCAACTTTGAACCAGCACCAGTTCCGAACCAGTTCTTTTTTGGTGGAAACGAGGTATGTGTGAGAGGGTGTTTCACTGTTCACTGGTGATGCTCAGATGTGTGTGTTACTGAGCGTGACGGTGAAGATGGAGAGGTTACACTATAATTAATAGCTGTCCAATTATATTAGTGTTTCCCATACATTGGTTCACAATATCAACACTTCCCGCCACTAATAGATTTTCCGAAAGGCTTTGACATCGTTGAATTTCACGTTTCAGAGTCAAATGTATGAATGGAAAAGTTTTGATGTTATTTTCATTTAATCTTTCTTTGTATCCTGATAAAGCAGAGCGTTTATGAGCGAGATTTCTGCCGCTCCCACAGCGCCTCCTGCTGGACCTCTTTATAAACCGCATCATTTTGTGTGGCCTTGCAAACCTGTATTAACACTGTGATTTTGACAGTAAAATATGGCATTCTGAGTCAATCTACTGCAGTATTTCCTCTCTCACTCAGTAGAGAATATGGTTAACACTTGAAAAATAAATAATAATACTGTTATATACCGTGGCGTGAAACCGGTATAATTTTGAAAAGTACCATGATATAATTTTTTGGTCGGCACTAACGAATCTTCGCTCGCTCACGTCTCATTTGTGTCTCGTTCAGCACAAACACAGAGACGCCTGCAGTTTCCCACAATCCCTCGGGATGTGAGCCGGAGGTCGAGTCCCTGAAGTGGCTTCATGAGGACCGGGATTCTCCGACACCAGCGCCGGATGATCCTGATCCCCATCCACGGGAGGAGCAGATCTTCAACTCCTTCCAGTACTGGAGGACACCGATCCCAGAGATCAACCTGGACCTGCTGGAAGAGGAGGAGAAAGAGGAGGAGAAAGAGGAGGAGAAAGAGGAGGAGAAAGAGGAGGAGAAAGAGGAGGAGAAAGAGGAGGAGAAAGAGGAGGAGAAAGAGGAGGAGAAAGAGGAGGAGAAAGAGGAGGTGAAAGAGGAGGAGAAAGAGGAGGAGAAAGAGGAGAAGAACCGGCCATCCGCTCCGGCGCTGGGAAGGAAACAGCTGGAGGAGCTCATCGAAAACCTGGAGCCGCACATCGACGACCCAGATGTCAAAGGTGAGCGCCGGGTTCGCAGGGTTCGTCTACTTGCATGACGTATTTCCAGGGGTTGGAACGGATCGCAGTTGATCCGTACGGATCGGCCGCTCCACGGTTCGGCACGCGTGTGAGTCGCCGATTAACTGCTAAATTTAACCATCATAGAGTTAAAGTTTAAAATTTGGATGTGTTTTGTCTTCCCAATTTACACATTCAAACTATTTTAAACGCAAAAGAAGAGGCGAAATTTGTGACTCGTGCGTTATCTGTGCGCACAACAGTGTGTGTGTGTGTGTGACACAGAGAACGAGAGAGAGAGTGTGTGTTTCAGTCAGCGCTTGAACACTGAAGTGATTCCTCTTTGGCGTTTCCTTGCACTTGAATGGACACACACACACACACACACACATAAGTATGTCTATACACCCGTCTCTGCAAGTGTTCTCTCGGTTATATCATGAGTGAACAGTTGAGAAAGAAAGAAACCGGATGTTTGTCAGTTTATTCGTTCTTAAAGTGAC
>CM060605.1:45277736-45280236 GCA_030578255.1 Tiaroga cobitis | reverse complement strand
GTCTAACAATAAGCCGATCAGATTTCGCTCCTTCTGCCGTATGAAGAGGATCTTATTATAATATTCCCGGCCCTTAATCTGCACGTTTATAATATTAGCGGCCCTTAATCTGCACGTTTATAATATTAGCGGCCCTTAATCTGCACGTTTATAATATTAGCGGCCCTTAATCTGCACGTTTATAATATTAGCGGCCCTTAATCTGCACGTTTATAATGTTCCCGGCCCTTAATCTGCACGTTTATAATATTAGCAGCCCTTAATCTGCACGTTTATAATGTTCACGGCCCTTAATCTGCACGTTTATAATATTAGCGGCCCTTAATCTGCACGTTTATAATATTAGCGGCCCTTAATCTGCACGTTTATAATGTTCCCGGCCCTTAATCTGCACGTTTATAATATTAGCAGCCCTTAATCTGCACGTTTATAATGTTCCCGGCCCTTAATCTGCACGTTTATAATATTAGCGGCCCTTAATCTGCACGTTTATAATATTAGCGGCCCTTAATCTGCACGTTTATAATATTAGCGGCCCTTAATCTGCACGTTTATAATATTAGCGGCCCTTAATCTGCACGTTTATAATATTAGCGGCCCTTAATCTGCACGTTTATAATATTAGCGGCCCTTAATCTGCACGTTTATAATGTTCCCGCCCCTTAATCTGCACGTTTATAATATTAGCGGCCCTTAATCTGCACGTTTATAATATCAGCGGCCCTTAATCTGCACGTTTATAATATCACCGGCCCTTAATCTGCACGTTTATAATATTCCTGGCCCTTAATCTGCATGTTTATAATATTAGCGGCCCTTAATCTGCACGTTTATAATATCACCGGCCCTTAATCTGCACGTTTATAATATTAGCGGCCCTTAATCTGCACGTTTATAATATTAGCGGCCCTTAATCTGCACGTTTATAATGTTCCCGGACCTTAATCTGCACGTTTATAATGTTCCCGGCCCTTAATCTGCACGTTTATAATATTAGCGGCCCTTAATCTGCACTTTTATAATATCAGCGGCCCTTAATCTGCACGTTTATAATATCACCGGCCCTTAATCTGCACGTTTATAATATTCCTGGCCCTTAATCTGCACGTTTATAATATTAGCGGCCCTTAATCTGCACGTTTATAATATCACCGGCCCTTAATCTGCACGTTTATAATATTAGCGGCCCTTAATCTGCACGTTTATAATATCACCGGCCCTTAATCTGCACGTTTATAATATTAGCGGCCCTTAATCTGCACGTTTATAATATCACCGGCCCTTAATCTGCACGTTTATAATATTAGCGGCCCTTAATCTGCACGTTTATAATATCACCGGCCCTTAATCTGCACGCTTATAATATTCCCGGCCCTTAATCTGCATGTTTATAATATTAGTGGCCCTTAATCTGCACGTTTATAATATCACCGGCCCTTAATCTGCAACGTTTATAATATTCCCGGCCCTTAATCTGCACGTTTATAATATCACCGGCCCTTAATCTGCACGTTTATAATATCACCGGCCCTTAATCTGCATGTTTATAATATCACCGGCCCTTAATCTGCACGTTTATAATATCACCGGCCCTTAATCTGCACGTTTATAATATCACCAGCCCTTAATCTGAATGTTTATAATATCACCAGCCCTTAATCTGCATGTTTATAATATCACCAGCCCTTAATCTGCATGTTTATAATATTCCTGGCCCTTAATCTGCACGTTTACACACACCAGCGACATTGGGTTCTGCGAGCGCCGACAGAGACCAGTTCTAACGCACTGGAGAAGATCCAGCGACGCCTGAAACTGTTCTGTGGTTGAGCACAGACGACACTGAACACTATTGACCAGAACATGTCACCGCTGTCTTATAAACACCTCAGGAACTGTGGACACTTGTGGAAGAGTTCAACATGATGAGGAGATGATCAGTGTAACTCCACAACAACTACAGAAATGTCTCCGCTAACATTCAGAAACGTGTAAAAGTGAAGCTCTCCCTGAGTCTCTCCGTAAGGCTGCACTCGCTGCTGGTTACTCCTGATTCTGGATCAGTGAGATTGGCCTGTGTTGTTATTACCGGAGTCTCTGAAGCTCGTGTGAAGGCTCCGCCCTCTTCTGGACGGAGGCGGAGCTAAAGCTCATTTGCATTTAAAGGGACACAAAAACGGCATGGTTTGCATGTTATATTACATCTTGTGAAAAGGGGCATAATATGTCACCTTTAGCATTAAGTATTGCCTTTAGAATTCAAATATAATTAAAATTTTGCTAATATTTAAGAAAGAAATTGTAGTTTATCTTGCCAGCCCTGTTCATGTGTTCCTCTTCCAGCTTCTGCATCAGGACACGAGGAGGAAATACCTCTACCAGCTTCAGGAGTTCCTGGTGACCGACAACAGCCGCAACTGGAGGTTTCGCTCCGAGCTGGCCGAGTACGTGTGTGTGTGAGTGTGAGTGTGTGTGTGTGAGAGAGACAGAGGTTTCGCTC